>CAAE01014608.1:201943-218205 GCA_000180735.1 Tetraodon nigroviridis
TTTAGGGCTAGGGTCCTGGTGGGGGGTTACGCCTGTGGAGGTTCAGGTTGAGGGGTTTGCCAATGCTTTATGTCCTCACAAGGACTGAATTACTAGTTTGTGAGAGAGTGGTCTTGTTGAACTTCAGCTTCAGGGCAGGACTCACCTCTCATAAAGAGAAACCTCAACAGGTTGTAAACATAATACCGCGCAGACACACACACACACACACTCACACACACACACACACACACACACACACACACTCTCTGCAAGTGAAGCTGACACCGTTTATCATTTGCTGCCACCAAATCCATGACACCAAAGTGCCTGTTGTCGGTTTAAAGTGAACAAAACCGCAGATGAACTCTCTTTTCTGTGTGTGTGTGTGTGTGCGCGCACGTGTGTGTGTGTGAGACAGTGAAACACCTGCTGCAGGAAGCACCTGTCAGCCATCGTCTCTTTAGTGTAGTGTCTGTCAACATGGCGTTTTGATCCGCATGCATGCACGCACGCATGCACACACACACATTCCCTGATGCACGCTTCACTGACCCGTGAGAAGAACATCTGACTCTCGGCGTTACTGTAGCGCAACGAAGACAGAGCTGTTGGTGAGCTGCTAACCTCTGAAATGGACTTGGAACAGATTTATTTCATGTTTAAAAGCCAATTAAAACGTTAAAAGTCTGCCCCCTAGTGGTTCAGAGCTGCTAATGACGACATTACTGCTTGTTTTTGGCTGAGAAGACCTTGAAATTTCTTTTGAGGACCCCGATCTGATAAACCGGCTTACTTTTGTGTCTCTAAGGCTTCTGTTGGTTGAGGATCCGGGGTGTAAAAGGGCCAGGAGTCGGTCCCCGAGCGCCCCGCTGATCCGCCCTCACTCAGCAAGTCTATTTTTCTCCTTTTTATTTTCAATCTCGGGCTCCATCGCAGCTGCTAGCAAAACAACACGAGTTGCTCAACAAATAGGAGCTCTTCCATCTGTCTTGGTGCCCCCCCTCCATCTCCTCCGCTCCCCAGGGCCATGACGCCATTTCTTCCCAAATGGAAACAAGAGCAGGGACGACAGGTCGGAGCGATGCTTTTTAGATCCGTATCTGGGCTCCCGACGCGCTATCGGAAGATTCCTAAACGCTTAGAAAATGAGGCTGAAGTTAGTTTGGTCTCCGCCTCAGCTGTCCAAGGAGAGAACAGATTATAGATAGTGTCAATTTTCATAAATAATCTGCTGCATGAACGTAAAGTAATCCAAACACCAGGAAAAGTAGGCGTCGGGAAGAAGAAGCAAAAAAAGTGTGAAAACAACTGTAAAAAGCATAAAAAATTGCAGGTATGTAGCTTTATTGGCTCACATGTTAAATTGTAATTCGTAAATAAGCTTTGGGACGTATCAAAGGTGAGGTAGAATAATTACCCTCTTTCTTACGTTGCTAATATTTCCTTTTTGTGCGGCAGGAAGCGATCCAACAAAATAAATATCCTCCAAATACGCATGCAGAGTCTTTTTAGGATAAAACTACTTCATGGCAAAGTTTAGGTCAGATTTAAAATAGATATGTATTTTTCACATAGTTTTTGTTGTTGTTTGTTTACATCTAAACATAAAGGCTTTAAGCGCCATCGTAGCATCTCTACTGCCCCCTTGTGATAGGCTGCAGTATTAGAACAAGCCCCGCCTCTCTGGTATTTCAGCACTCGTATATTTTTGGCTAAGATGATTCCGTGTGTTGGTTTTTTAGACGTTTAAACTAGTAATAAACTGCGGCTTGAGCGTCATGATTGACATTTGAACTGTGCACTTGTTGGCCGATCGTGTGTCGGCTAGCTAGCTCCGCCAAGTCGGTTGCTTTGTCTGGAAAAACAGTTTTGTGTGTCGTCTCATGTGGTTGCTCCTCCGGGGCCCCTAGCAGGGGGCAGTTCTGTAGCCTCGTCTTGGGCATCCGTCTCTGCCAGTAAGTGGGGGGGGGGACGTACCCAGGCTCCGGCCTTGTTTGTGGGAGCCCGCTCTGGGGTTCGGCTGGGCAGCGGCCCCTTTTGTCCTGCCCTCGGAAGCCCCTCAGTTTGTGGCCCCAGTGTTCCCGCCACTGGAGGGCCAGAGTGGAGCGGTCCGCCACCAGGCGACTCTCCTCGGGACCCCAGGCCCGCTCCCCCTCCACTGTCCCGATCAGGAGGAAGGTGCGGCCCACGTGCAGGGCGGGGCAGCCGCATCGAAGGTCCCGATCGGGCACCCAGAGCGAATGTGGGCCCTTCCGGACACGAGAGGCGGACCCTTCGCGGAAGACGGTTTGGACCGCGATGGAGAACTGCCACCAGGGTCCTGATCGCTCCATCCCTCTGACCTGCACCTTCAGGACTGAAGAAACATTTTTTAGGTAAAACAGAAGTTCCTCTTTGTCAGTCACGAGAGTCTGGCACCCACCGTAGTCTTTGAGACAGTACGTCTCCAGGTTCATCCTGACTTTAAGCTGGGAGGGCTGGCAGTAGGACACACACTCCTCCGCTGAAGCAGAACCGGGGGGAGGGAGGGAGGGAGGAGGCATCAAACAGGGTATCACTTCACAGCAGGCATATCAGCACATGTATTTTCCCCTAATTACAATATGGCTGCTTATATTTGTCATCACAGTATCCTGTAACTAACAGATGAGCTGTGCCAGCAGACGCAGTTCCTCCCGCCGCCGCTGGGTGGGAGTGTTTAGCTTAAGCTCCATGCAGAGGCCTTTATTGTTTTTATGCCTTTGTTTTATGGTCTCAGTTTTAATGATCTCATGATTAAATGTTAATGTCGTTAACAAAAGTGGTCAGTCATGATTTTGCAACACAGTTTAAGTCCTTGGCTACGGTGGCTCCAGCTACCAGGGGGTGCTAATAATGTTTTGGTTTGTTTTAACATTCTTCAGTCAGTAGCCTGAAGGTTGGCGGTGAAGCGCGGCATAAATCAGATACAGGGTTAAATCCACTGACCGATGCTGTACTGAGGTTGGAAGACGGGGGTCGGAGCAACCTCTTGAACTCCTGCAAACACAAACAGACTTTCAGACAGGTGATGGGAACAGATGCGCCCCGACGGCCCCGCCTGTACCTACATGAGCTGCTAGCTTGTTTCACAGCGTGTGTGTTATGTTTGCTATGCCTGAACACCTCCCGGTGCGTGGAGCATGTCTGCACGGAAGATAAGCAAGTGTCAAAAATGCGTGTGTGTGGTCCTGGTTTTTTACGGGTGGGGAACTCGCCCTCTCGGACACCAGATTTACTTTTGGTAATTTAATAAGGTCAAACCATCAGGGTTTGTATAGGTTTGTCTAGAACGTAAAGCAGACTCGGTGCTGTTGATACGTTAGCCAGGCTTCTTGTAAAAGCGCGCATGTGTGACGGCGTTAACATAGTTTTCCCAGTGCAACGCTCCCGTCCTCCCTTCTATGTCCGCTTCTTCCTGACACAACTGGGACAGCTGACACCCTACACCTCCACCCAGCTGACCGACTCCTGGATCTCCATCACCACCTCCTGCAGGAGGCATCAGGAGCGTGAGCGCCTCCGTCGACGCCAGGTCGGTCTCTACCTCCGAGGGGTCTTTTCCACACCTGCAGTTCCAGGCAGAGCAGCATTGCGAGGAAGACGAAGCAGAGGCAGAGGAGGCAGACGGGCAGGCTGACCAACCACCTGAACAGGGCTCTCTTCCAGGGTGGGTAGTAGAACTCCTCACAGCCCGTTATGGGACTGCAGCGCTTCACTCCCTGCTCAGACAGGGCCGGAAAAAAAGCAGAAAGCAATCAAAAACACGCCCAACGTGGGGCTCGAACCCACGACCCTGAGATTAAGAGTCTCATGCTCTACCGACTGAGCTAGCCGGGCTTTGGGGCCTTTCTTAGCTTTTGGCTGCCTAAATCCAGCTTTAGCTGACATTACATAAAATTAGCGGAAAATTAGCTATCATTGGGGGATTTGGCTAAGAATAACATGCTGAAATGTTGATAAATGGGCTCTATATTGGTTTTGCTTTTACTTAGTGGGCTAAGGTCATTCTTCCTGTTAACTTTAACTTCTTAGGCGACTGCGCGCTGCCAGTCGAATGCATGCTGGCTGTCTGCTTGCTACATTTACTTGCAGCAACGCGCCGAAGCCACCGTTTGTAAACTGAACACTTGAGGCGTGAATAAAAAAGGTAATTGGAAGCTAATGTTAAATTTAGCCTCGCCACTGCGGGTCTGTCTAATAAGAGGAGGTGTCGGGGTTGGTGGATGCTATGCTAAACATAGCCTGCGATGGTCTGGCAGTAAAAACAAACACGGTTTTCTTTCACCCGCTCCTTTCACTGTGCGAGTTATGAGTCTGGGCCCTGTCGGGGGCGGGCCTTTCAGGCTGCGCAACAGGTGTGAGGCCCCCTTCGCTCCAGGCTCCCCATGTCACCTGATTGGGTCTTAAACTTTGTGTCTGGGCAATTGTCGGCACTCGTGTGATTTGCTCCGGCAGCGCACGTGGATTAGCGCTCAAAGCTGTGGTTGGATGTTAGCCGCGTGCATCATTTCATCTGGTCAGTGTTCGTGTTGCCGTGGACACCGTCTCTAGGGACATGCTAATCTTACAGGATTACGCATCTTTGATATTACAATGCGACTTGATCAAGGCGTAAAGCATTTAAGAGGGGGTTTAATCAGAGTTGAAGGAGAGACGTAAGAGGTGACCTTGTCAAACCGATCGGATCGAAGCGCTAGGACCTTAGCCGACTTACGTATGCAGGGCCGGAGGGGCGACTTGCCCTGCTTGTATCCCGGGGCGCAGCGGTTGCACCTAAGACCGGTCACACCTTCTCGACACAGACACTGACCCGACGTCTGGTTGCACCAGCGGCCCACTGCTCCCAGAGGATGACACTGACACGCTAGAAAGGACGAGCACAAGACGGAGCATGTTAGCACACGTCGGCAGATAGGCGGCAGAAATCTATGCTACATGTGTGTAATAGACACCCTGTCTTAGTTGCCTCCAACTCTTCAGGGAAATAACTGGATCTTTAGCTGCTAAGTACTTCCAGGTGTTTAATAGCTAACTGCTACATCTGCCTGTCTGCGGTTTGGTGCCGGGCAGGTAGCGTGGCGTGGTTCATCAGTTGCTGAATAGCGAAAACAGCTGCAGCGAGAAGGACGTGTATGAAGAAAAACAGTCGAGGTAGAGTCTGAAAAACCAAAATAATGAGCTGAAAATGCCGAAATGCTGAGCAGAGGTGCGTGGAGCTACAGGCTGGGGCGATTCTGACAAAAGTGGTTTTTCAGCAGCTATTAAAAGACAGATTGGAGGACGTTTTCATTTGTTCCAGCTGTGAGAATTCAAAAGAAGAAAAGGCAGGATTAATGTTCTAGGTGTCAGCCTTTGTGGGGAAGATTCATCAAAGCATTATCAAGCCAGGCTGCTAGCAAAAGGACAGATGAGAGAAAAAGAGCAAAAGCAAAAAAAAGGACACCATCCATCAGTAATGGGACTCTGGAGTAATCCAGCATGACCGCTTCCATTCTGAGAGTGTCCTTGAGCAAAGACACACGACCGCCACCATAACAAAGCTATTTTCAGTCTGTCTTGTTGGGCAAAAGAAGACAAACTGGTTCACAGAACCGTGCAAGTCGGGGAAGGCTGGGCGGCTTTGTGTTGCCCTGAAGGAAAAGTCGTTGTGTTGCTTCTAGTGTGCGCGTCTCCTGCATGACCGTCCTCTGGAGACGCTTTAACCTTTACAGTTTCCTTATTGGCATCCCAAATGTAAATTTGTTTTGCTAGCAACAGCCCGACAACCAGAGCGATGGCGCTGGAGCTGAGCTCCCAGCTCCGTCTGGAATAAATGCAACAATCTTCCTCCTTATGT
Source organism: Tetraodon nigroviridis (assembly GCA_000180735.1). Taxonomy (NCBI): domain Eukaryota; kingdom Metazoa; phylum Chordata; class Actinopteri; order Tetraodontiformes; family Tetraodontidae; genus Tetraodon; species Tetraodon nigroviridis. The sequence goes on from CAAE01014608.1 coordinate 207,783, forward strand.
TGACTGTTGTTAATCATTGCAGCAGTTATTTCCTGCCTTTGCCAGGATTTACATTACAGATTGGAATTAGCACATCGGCGGCTCAGTTCATGCGCTGGTGGTTTGGACTAATCCCAAACAAAGCGTCCAAACATCCTGACAGGGAGAGTGAGTGATTTCCCCCCGAAGGGCAACTCGCTGAGAAACGGCACCGATAGTTTAATCTGGGGGGTGGCTGTCATATTTTTCATCCTCGCGTCACGCTTGAGGAGCGCTTTGCTAGCTTTGAACCGCTAGCCTCGAATCTGTCAGGCAGGTGGTCTGCATTCCTGAGCCACTAACACGACCGGTCAAAGGTCAGGCTTCCGGACAGATGCCGGTCACGGGTAATGAGGGGGGATACAGGTGGAGACTCTGGTGGGGGGTTGTGGCTCTAACCGCACCGCAAACACGCACCGCGCGGCGAAACACACACGCAAACAGGCGGTGACTGACGTTGGCAGGCTGCGCGGTGGTGGAGCGGCTTGCTGTGGTCGCGGGTGAATCCCTTCTGGCAGTACTGGCAATGACGTCCGGCTGTGTTGTGGCGGCACTTGAGACACACGCCCCCGCTGTGGCGGCCCGACTGCTGGAACACCTCCATGCTGAACCTGCACTTGTTGGAGTGGCCGTTGCAATCGCAAGCTGGACGCAGAGACAAAAGGGTGTGTTTTTGTGAGGACTGCGCCTTTAAATGTGTGAAAACGGGGGACTCACCAATGCAGGGGTTCGGCTGCGTGGGCGTGGCTCGGTGCCACGGCCGGTCGAAGTAAAAATCCTCACACACGTCGCAGTCGGGCCCGGCGGTGTGATGCTCGCACACGCACGCCGCCCGGCCGTCGTCGTCGCGGCGACACTTGGAGGCGTGTCCGTTACATTTGCACCTGCCCCCGACCTGCAGGTCGGAAAGGGCCAGGGGAACCTGGGTGGCGGGCCTAAAGGGCGCCGGCGCCGTCATCTGCAGAGTCCTGGAGCTTTGCCGAGCCATGAGGTGGTTTCTTCGCTTCCTCAGCTCCCGGCCCCCGTCGCTCCTCCTCCGCCCCTCGACTGTCCGGTTGCAGCCACCGCTGGGACAAGGCAGCTGCTGACGGCTCTCTTTTTTCCGGTGGCGTCCTCTGCCTTTCCCAGCTTTCTTTGAACCGCTATGGAACTCCATGTTGAAGCCACCCCCTCCTTCTTTGCTGGTCACGTTGTGTCCATCGTCCTGACCTGAACCTTTGTAATGTCCCTTTTTTCCATGTTTCTCCGAGCTTTTTGTTTCCCTTTCGAAATACGCCAAGGCGCTATCCGTGTTCTTGCTGGCCTGATCCCTCATGCGCCCCTTGTGGGCCAGTCTCCGCTGAAAAAGCTCAGTCCCTCTGTCGGCTTCTGCACCATGGTGCCACTGCAGTTCCTGGTCCTGGCTACTGAAAGTCGCTGTGCTGGTATCTTTGGATACCCGGTGAAAAACCACACGGATGTCGGTGGCTGTGACCCAGTCCTGAAGGGTGTGACTGTGGTCAAAGTCCGGGGATGACGGCCTTCCGTCCAGGGTGGAGAAGGCCAAGACCATGCCGCCCCTCTGCCTTTGCAAGGGTCGAGGGTCCGAGCACAGCGGCTCTGTCTCTTGGTGCCTGGAGTGGGCCACCGTCTGGGGGGGCAGCCCGAAGTTGCGGCGGCAGTCGCTCGAGTAGTGCTGCATCGGCCTCCAGCTGCGCCCGTAGTCCATGGACTTGAGGATGGAGATGGAGACGGGCTCCGAAGGGTCTCTGTGCTGGCAGAACTGCATACTGATGTAGGTGATCTCAAAGCGCCGGCCCAGCGGTACTGTGAGGGTCCATTCTCCCGCGTCGGAACCTTTGCCGCCCGTCCAGCAGGTGAGGTCTATGGGGGTTGTGCAGGTCCGTCAGGGCGGTGACGTCGGCCTCGTAATCGGAGCCGTGGAGGGAGCGGCTGACGTTGACCGGCACCCCGTAGCGGCGTTGATGAACTCCGACAGGCAGTGGCGCGGGCGACCGTCCGGGTGGTAGCAGGGGTCGTGGGGCGAAGTCCAGCTCAGCGGGGCGTGGGAGAGAGACGAGGAGACGGGGGAGGGAGGGAGGAAAACGAGGAGTAGAAGGAAAACGGGGGGGAGAGAGATGGAGGGGGGAGGGGAGAAGGGCAGAAACATCATGTCATCCAGCCTGTGGAAGGAAAAGAGGAATTTTAAAAGAAAACCATGGAGCCGGACCATAAAACAAAAAACACAACAAGCTGATGGATTTATAAGACCTGCGTTTTAAGGCAAAGTCCGAAATCTAAGCTGGACCACCTGTGTCTTGATTGGAAACACACAACACCAGATCGCCACGTCACGTAAACGTCTCCTGTCGGTTCTCAAAAGAGCTCATGCTGTAAAAATGCGATCTGCCGTCCTCCCGGCGGCCACCGCTCTGAACCCCGAGCGTCCTCGGGTCCGCTTGTCTCCGAGGTGAGGAAGAGCCTGGGTCTGGGACAGAAACATGGCCGACAGCTGGGGCCCCGAGCTGGACCGCATCCATCACGTTTACGGCTCCCGCTTTCACATGGCTTCGCGCCGCCGCCGTGCCCGAGCGGAGCGGGTGTGAAGCGGGAAAGAGTGGATGGGAAAAAAGGAGTAACTAAATAGGGGAAGTAGAGATTAGAGCTGCAGGAGACTGATTTATGGGCGGAAATGTGGCTTAAGCTAGTTCGCATGCTTCCGATTCAGAGACAAACCGACTTGTGTGGACAAACCTTTGTTAGGCTGGAACCTGGGCGAGTGCGCGATGAGACGAGCGCTAATTTTGGCAAGTTAGGCGGGAAGAATCTACGCCGGAGGCCGTTTTTCAAGCCGGTTGCTGGTTGACGTCTTTGAGGATATGATTTCAGCGATGTTCTTTTGTCTGAACCTCGGATCAAAGCTGAGAGAAATTTAGTTTTATTTTTAATTTTTTTGTCCATATTGTGACATTTTTGGGGAAATAAACGGTTCCCTGGGCTTTTGATGTCCTGTGTTTTCGCTCAGAAAGAATCCGGTACCGTGCAGGCGCTGCTGTCCCGGAGTGTGTGAGGCCTGTGATTGATTGAGAATCCCTGTGTTTGTCGTTCCCGGTCTACAGGTTCTCACCGGATCAAAGAGAACTTCTTTCTTCACAATTTAAAAGATACACACACACACACACACACACACACACACACACACACCCACACACACACACACCCCTTATTGAGGCCTCTGCCCCTTTGCAAAGCATCCAGAATGATCTTGATTTCTGACCAAACCGATGCTAATTCCTAATTCATCAAACTTTATGAAAAATGCCACTTTCTCACTTCCAAATTCTTTCTCTAACTCCTGGCTTTAATATCCACGGATCACCTGCCCTGCTCCTTCTGGGAGTATTCTGAACCGCTGTGAGATTGATGATGCCCTGACATTGACAGCAAAGTCAGCAGGGCTGCATAAACCGAAGCGGCAGGAAGAGCCGGACCCCAGCGCCTCGGCGGAGGCGTCATCCTGCTCCGTCTGCCAGCGGCGGAAATATGAGGCTTCCCTCCGGGAGCAGGCGGCTTCGAGGAGGCCTTGACCACCTCGGACACGCCGTTCCCACCTCGGAAGCGTGCCAGAAAGCGGACAAAATTAATTTCACCGCGGGCGGGTCGGGCGGCCTCGTCCCGCGGTGTTGTTACAGGAAACGCTTCGGGCGTTTCCACGGTGGCCTCGGAGCCCGGGGTGCCCTGGTCGGGGCGATTGATTAGGTCTCCTGCTTCGTTCGGGGTTGGTGTTTGAAACCAGAACCAACCGGGCAGACAGCGCTAAAGGGAAGAGGTTAAAGGTCCCCGGAGGATTCAGGGAAAGGCGGAGGAATTTACTGCGGATGAGGAATGAAGCGCGGGCCCGGGCAGGCAGCGGCTGGCGCTGGTTCCCGTCTCTGTCGCATTAGTGCGACTAATTGAACATCGGCTCCCTGCGGCCGCTTGGATAAATGGGAGCCCCTCCGAGGGGCCGAACGCGTCCCCGGAGGCCAAATCCAGATTCTGGAGAGCCGGAATAGAACCCACAAGCACTTGAGCGCAGTTGCAGAATGCAAATATCTAAATTTAGTTTTTTATTTACCCCAAAATTGCAAAGACTTAGATTTCAGACATACTCAAAACTCAAGGACAAAGACAAAATAATTAAATCTATCACAATAAAAGTCAGCTATGTTTATTTATATTATTTTGTAATTACCGTTTCATTTTACATCACTGTATTTAGTTATTTTCTCCTTCGGTATTTGTAAGTGTAAAAAAAAGAAAAAATTCCTGAAAAAGACTGATAATTGGCCCAGAGAAACATAAAACCCTAAGTAAATTTAACACATTTAGATCTACTTTTACTAATCAGGTACACTGAATGTCTCTAGTTACAAGTATTTAAATGGCGGAAACCTTCGATACGTTTGTGTGGAGATTTGTAGCTGCAGATTCGGTTTAGAATGTTTTAAAAACTTGGACTGGCTCATCGGGAGCCGTAAACGTGCAAATAGATCAACCATGTGTTGGGAAAAAGCCGGCGCGGCAGCAACAGTCGGCAGCGCGGTCGCCCCAGCGAAGCCCAACCGTCGGCCGTGGCCTACATCCAACAACCTACACGGCCTTTAGCTGCAAAGGACCGTCCCTTAAATCTAAACAACACCTCTGACAAGAAGCAAAGAAAAAACCCTCCCCAAATCAGCGTTGCCGTAAATCCGGAGCCGCTTTAAGAGAAAATGTTTTGAAATAACTTGGCAGCGGCCTCCCATTTCCCAAAAAAAAAAAAAAAGAGCTTAAACAGCCAAATAGTGGTAAGATGAGATCAACATCTCTGGCGGGGGATCTTTGGAAGCAGCTATGCTCGGCTGGCAGGGGGCTGGAAAAATACTTGCCGACAACCTGGGGGCACGTTTACGGCACCGCCGCCGCACCGAGGGCGACGCCCGCCTGCGCGCTCGGCTGTCCCGATTTATTTTCCTGATGTGTTTCACCTTCGCTGTGTTGAAATCGGACGTTTTTACCGTCGGGAACAGGAAGAAATACTGTTTGTCTTTTGGAAGAGGCGAAAATCAATCAAAGCATCGCGCTGCACCTTTGAGTCATGAGCGCGGCAACGCAGCGGTTGTAAATATCCAGCGTTTTCAAGTTTACCGACGTTAGCTTCGGCTGTCAGCTGTTACTTCTCCTTCCTGCTCTGGACCTCTTTGTTTTTCCTCTTTTTGTCCTCCTTCGCAGCCTTTCCACGCTGTTTGACAGCGTGGAGCAGAAGGTTTTGTTCCGTGACCTCATTTGTCGTGACTTTTTGCTCGTAAAACCGCCCGGCCTTGCCAAACCTCTGGCTACCTGTTAGCCTTCGCCGGGCCCTTCGCGCTGCAGTCGTGCTCTGGAACCAGTTCTGCCGAGCAGATGAGCTGGATCGGGCCCCGTCTGACACGTTTTAACATTCCTCGTCATGGGCCGCCGTGCCGGCCGTCGGAGGCTCGGCTCCTCGTCCGATTAATGCTGAAATCGGCTCCGAATGTCTAACCGGCAGCACCTGTTGGCGTTTGTTCCCTCTTTGTCGACTTGCAATTGTCCTCAGATGGTCAGAAATACTTGAGGGGCCACACTTGTGGCCCGTATTCTTAACCCGCATTCCTGCCCCGGAGCAGATTCCAAGGGTTCTGTTTTAGGTGTAATAAGCTAAATTTAGTGGAGGAGGAACCAACCTGTGGGTGATCGCCTCCTCCGGGGCCTGCGTCCTTCAAACCGCGGGGACCTTTGACGGGCCCCCGGGGCCCACCTGCAGCTCTGCAGCCGCTCCGAGGTCTTCCTCACCTCTGCGCTGGCTTCACTTTAGTAATTACAGAAACACATGTCGGCCACCTTTTCTGTGAGCCCGTTTTACGGCCTTCCACAGGCTGGCGAGCAGCTCCGGGTTTGAAATAAAATAATAATAAAATAAGGCAGATGGGAATGAAATCACGGTGATTTCATGTTGCAGCCGCGCCAAAGACAACCAAGGTCTTGATGAAATTAGGAGAAATCCCTCCGCTTGTAGCTGCGCTCGGTTTTATCCACAAAAAAGGAAAAATAAGTAAAATAAAGTCACCCGGAGGTTAATCAAGTGCAGCAGGTGCTTAAAAAAAGGCACAAAAGTAGGGGAGAGGCCCGAGAACTGTTGCTCACCCTTTTAAAAATATCTGATAATAAAATATAATTAACATCTTGTTCTAATCACGCCGTGCGTGCGTGAGTCGCGCGCAAAAACGGTCTCCTCTTTCAAAGAAAACGCGCTTTGTTTTCTCACGGCGCGGAGGGATTTTAAGAGGACTAATTAACGACAGGCACAAATTAAATGGCCAAACAAGTCGCGACCGCCCGCGGCGAGGTGATCAAGCGGGCGTGAGAATAATGAGCCAAACGTCCGGGTTCATTAAAGACAAATAATATTCGAATTTGGTCTGATTAGCCTGTCTGGAGAGAACAGCGGGTCTAATTACACCCACTCCGCGCTAAATTACACGTGTAGTCGGCCGCTTTAATCTCCCAGAGAGGACCAGTAATATTGATTCTGTTGGGTTTATCGCGCTTTGATCAAACTAGATAAAAGCACAACTCTGTGTTGTTTCATGCTCTCGTTTCCGTGAGAAAACACACGCGGGAAATTTCTTAGAGTCAAGAAAAATGAGGCTGAATTCACTTTAAAACAGAAGACGATTTTAAAACTTTTATACTGCACCTGTACGTTTTTAAAAGATCCCACTAATTTATTTAAAGTTAAGAGGTCAGATTTTGGTTTTACGCGCAGCAACTTTTAACATATTTACCCGCAGTCTAACATTTTATAGGTTAATTAATTATTATTTACAAAATGACTATAAATGAACATTATATTTTAAACAGAAACAGCTAAATAACCAGAGTAAATAATTATTAATCCGCCCTAAATGCAGTACTTTTCGTTTTATCTTTTACGCGCGACTCCAAAACCGTAAAAAGCAGCAGGAATCCCGAGAGCGCGCAGCCGAGATGAGGGGATGAGTCTCACTCTCTCACCATGTGCGTCTCCGTGACTTTTCTGCTCTCCTTCTGCTTCCCGGTCATCCAGAAACGCGTCCGCACATCCGCCACCGCGGCGCGTCTGCGGCGGAGAAAAGCGCACGGCGGACGGAGGGGAGCGGAGCGGAGGGGAGGAGGGTGCGTGGGTGCGAGGGGGGGCCGGGACGTCGGCAGCCCGCGGGGAGGGAGGGGGGAAACGGACGGGACCGGCTCGGAGGAGGGTCGTATCCGCGGGCTCCGCGTCGGGAAACCGGGATAAAGACGCGCCTGATGGATCGACGCCGCGCCGATAACAGACGTGGACTCATCCATCAGCCGCGCCAGTGGGCCCCCACAGTCGAAGGGGGCCCCCACAGCCGAACAGGTTTACGTTCAAAAGGAGGTTTTTGAACTGGAAGCGTTTTAGTCTAAAACCCCAAACTATTGTGAAACTTTAGATCGAATTTTATCCACTTTTTCCAATAAACCTGTCGTGTTTCATTTGGTCACAACTGCTTGATTTTACACTAAAACTGCAGAAATAAATCCGATTTTTGGAATATTTATTAGAATTAGAGAAGTTTGACGGAGCGAATGTGGCATCACGTGATGCGGTTGATTGGAACGGCAAATATTTAACTTTAGATAAAAGTTTCATTGTCGTTATTGGGGAAAAATGTTGACTTTTTTTAAATTATGAGTAAAGGGTGTGTGTGTTGCTGAGCAGGGGCCTGTGCAGGTTTACCCACGCTTGTGACTGCAGAATGATCAGGGAAAAACAGGAAAACCCGCGCTCTGCTCCACGAACGCCTCCTTTTTACCTATTTTCCATCTCGCGCGTTCCTCAGTGTCAGTTTCGCGTTTGCAGCCTCGAGGACATTTTTCCCTCCGTGTCCAGACTTATTGTTACTGACGGACAAATTGAAGACACGTCGGGGGTCCGGTTGCAGGAGCCTTATCTGGTGTCGAGATCCCGCTTCCCAGTTTGCTCCAATTATCCCTCGGTGGGATGCGCGGAGGGGGGAGGAGGTGGAGGAGGGGGGACGGTGGAAGTAAATTGGCTGGAGTGGATCGTTCTCAGATGTGAACCAAAAACTGATACAGATGGAAATATGGCGGAGGTGGAGGTGATGGTGGTGGTGGTGGTGGTGGTGGTGGGGGCCGGTTGATTGGAGAGGAGGGGAGTTTCCCAGAGAAAGCCATAAAACTGATTGATGACTTCCCTGGAGGCAGGTTTCCCCAGGTGTGCTCTGTGCGAACGTGTGTGCGCACAAGCGCTGCGAGAGCATTGCTATCCTTGGCCGCGGGTCAACCGCAGTAAGGAAACATGGAGGCTCCGAAAGCACGTTTACGCGGCGATTGCGCGTTTTGGCAGCTTCCACTTGGAGACCCCAGAGGACCGAGGGGGGCGGAACTAATTTTGTCCCATTTGCTGAATGATGTCAATAAGAAAATAATAAAAAAACCACCAAATCTAAGCGATAACAGAGTCCTTTTGTGGTGGTGATGGGAGAAAATGTTGAACTGATTAGCGGAAGAGCTCAGGTGCCTTTTCCTGCCAAACTTTGCACCCTGAAGCGAAAAGAGGCCGAGGGACTCCCGTCAAAATAAACAAACTACAGCTGAGCGTGACTAGAAAAACAGCGGCGGCGGCAGCCATGTCTGCTGGATGGATCAGGGAAGGTATTTGGGGGCTACGCTAGCGTTAGCCTCCGCACGTGGCGATGATCTCCAGCTACCTGGAGAATCTGGAGGCTGCGGAATCGATTGAAAACGCTAAGCTAGAATCCAGAGACGACGGGCGATCCTCAGGGTTCACTGTGAGGGGAAGCTACAGTTTGAGGGTGCTTATACCGCAGCCGGCCACCGGGGGGTCGACGCAGCCGCTGACACTTGACCTTTTGAACTTGAGCTCCAGGTTGGAAGTGTATCTTTAATCCACACAAAGAGCTGTTTCACCTGTTCTGAAAAAACCCAGACGACAGACTTTGTTTTTCTTTTGGCACGTTGAATATTTGATTCAAATAATGCTGTTTGTTTGTTTTAAGTCAATCGATCCAGGTGGCGACTGATGGGGTTTGGCGCTGAAACTTTCCTGGCAGGTCAAAGCTGCCGCTGATGTCTTTATCACAATTTAATCAGCTTATTTGATGGTGCTGACAGGTATTGGATGGAAAGAGAAACCTTGGAGGAAAAGCTTTCAAACGAGCAGCAAGCAGCGTAAGAATGGCTGTGATGCCTTCTGCTTCTGATAGTGTAAGGCCACGGGGCAGCTTAGAAAAAGCTAGCTGCACCTGAGAAGAGCTGACATCTCGACAGGCGCTCGGCATCAACCAAAATCTACCGCCTATGATTTAACGTCAAATCAAGACGTGATAGTCTAGTTCCAGCTTTTTCGCTTTGCACCGCCCGTTGTTCCTGTAAAACCTTTCTGAATAAAAGGCTAATCTGCCTGTAAATCAAGTAAATTATTTGATTAAATTAGAGTTTTATTCAACGCAGATACAGAAGGAACAATAGTGGGTGTGTTGCTGCAAATCAGGGAAGAAAACTGGTAAAACACACGTTTTTTTGGTCCATCTGCTCAAACTGTGCTGCTCTTCACTGCCCTCCTGTGGTCAACCTGGTAACTGAACAATTATTTTAATACGTTTAAGGACAAAAAACATGTAAATAACGGATTATTCAGGCCTAACTCTTAGTTTATAACGACAGTAAGTAACTAAAGGAAGACGTTTTTATGAGAAGATCAGTGTAGACATTAGAACTAAAAGGTCGTGACCCCAGTAAATGCCCCCGGTCTTTGAGGTAAATGCAGCCCGGCATTAAAAATCTCGCAAATATCCAGTTTGCTTTACTGTCCTTCAACCTTATTGAAACATGAATTACCTCAGTATGTGAATCTAAATCTCGATTAGAAACAGAATTGAAATATAATTTAAAGTTTTTCCTGTGTATTTAGTGGCTGTTACCCGCAAAAAACTGCCGCCTTGCGGACACATTTGGGTATTACAGGTTTTAAAAAGAGCTACGTTTCAACAATAATGTTGTGTTTTCGTGCTGCCCTGACTTATACGGCAACTTTGATAGCAACAATATATATTTTTTAAGAAAAATATCTTATTGTTATTGTATAAAACCATTTTGTTTTCACCTTAAAATGAAATAACCTGCTGCGGATGTAGTACTAAAAGTGACCAACAGGTAGCAGCATAAGGCCACTTTTACACTTAACCCTTTATAGGGCACTCATTGAAACGCTATTAAATTAAAAAAAAAAACAGTTGAAGGGTGTTATTAGGAATCATAACCAGAGTTTATTTCTGTTTTCAGATTTTCAAAAAAAATTTAATGTCATTTAATGTGTTAGAGCTCTCTTTTTAGAAAG
>CAAE01014609.1:0-28706 GCA_000180735.1 Tetraodon nigroviridis
TGTGTGTAAGTGTGTGTGTGTGTGTGTGTGTCCTACCCATTGTGAAATTTTAGTCTGAAAACAACCCCCCAGCACTTTTGAAGTAACCACTTGAGAACTATCCCCTTGTGCAGAATTAAAAAAAATTGCAAACTTTGTGCAATATCACCACATATCAAAGACACACACAAAAAAAAGAGTGCAGTTTTGCCTTACTCGGGACTTGTTAAAAGAAAAAAACCCTCATGATCAACCGTTGCATGTGTGGTCACCACGATTCAAGTTCAACATTTGCCAACAGGGCTTTTCCTCCATGTTCCCTGCATTTTATCAGTGCTTATTCAAGGAGCTGACAAACAACGGAGGTATGTTCGGTAGGTAATGGGCTCTTTGTCTTAGTGGACTATGAAATGTGAGGTTTGGGGCCGGTGGCAGAGGCGACACCACCCCGCCTCTCCGCTCCAGCCTGGAGACGACCAGTCTTCTTCCCGGCGCATTGTAGCGGCTCCTTAGCCTTTAGCCAAAGGCCGACGCGCTGATAGGGGCACACCGGCTCGGTTTAACGAGACAAATACGTGAAATGAGAGGGGATATAACCTGATGCACGATGCGGTGCGTGTGCGTTGAAAATCCACGCGAGTGCGGTTGAAAAAGCGGGTGTAAAGCTCTTCGAGCCCGGCTGTGGCTACAGCTATGCAGCGGCACTGAGCGGGGTAGTCGGCTGGAGCTAGCTAGCGGTAAATACCGATGTATGAGTGCCCAGCTAGCATAGCTCCGGAGCCAAACAACTACATTAGCAGCAGGAGCGCTTTTTTTCTCTCTGGTTAGCAGAACCGAGGACTCATTCCAGCCCTGCCAGCGCTTATCCTGCTGGCATTCCCCCACGTGGAAAAGTTCGGGTAGGCTAAAGAGAGGCACAAGGCCGTCCGTACCTGGTTCTCCATGTTCCTCCGGCCTCAGTGATTGTTGTATTTATTTACAGCGGCGTTAGCGGAGCGTCTCCCCAGCCTGTGCTCCTCATTGTGTGTCAATCCAGCCCAGAAGCGGAAGGCAGACGGCTCCCCTCCCCTTCCAGACGGCCGCTGGCAGGCGACCAAAACAGAAAGCTCGCTCGGCCAATGGGAGGCCGGCAAAATTCAAGCGCTCTTGAAAGGGACCAATCGGAGCAGGAGGGGGGCGGGTCAGACGCCGGGCTGCAAATACAATTAAAGCATTTTCTTGTGGTTTTCTCGAGTGACAGCGAGCCTGTCCCAATGGTTACAGCTCTGTTTCAATTGTAAAATGCACTCTACGATAATTGATTAATCGGCCTTCGATCAAGTGGCTTTTAGGACCGGTCGACGTAAAACCAATAACGTTATCAATCATGGTTAGATTGTGATCATACAGCATCACGTGACCCGTGTCTCCCCCCCCCCCTAATTTGCAGCACGCGTTGACTAATTCATAATGTCTTATTACATGCAGTGTTTTGTATTGTAACGTTACCCAGAACACATATTGTGTCCTATTGGTAAACTTGGTAAGACATTAAAAAGGGATCTAAAGTGATTCAAAAGAAGAAACCATAACTCGGCAGTGAGAGAGGAAGATGTGAAGGGTTTTTACGAAGAGAATAAGCTAGAGAAAATGGAACTACTTTACACCACAGGGTGCCGTGCTGATCTTTCTAAGCCCCTGTCTCTTATGTCCATTTTCAAATGTGCCCTGAGAAAATCAAGCGGTGTGTTTTCTGATTGGAGACTTCTCTTGTATGGCGGGGTCCTGCTGCAGTCAAGTCTCTGTGGCGCCCAGACTTTGATGTGAGATTAGCGGGCCTCCGCTCTGGGACAGGAGGTCACCGGTTCCTCACTGGTGTGGTGCCTCCTTTTCTCCCTCTGCCTGCACACACTGATGCCGTCTACCTCAGACAAGTCTCGGTCAAAGAAGTCCCACCTGGCTGTCAACGTGGGGGTGTCCCGCTTGTATTGAAGCGTCAACTTTTAAATCCTCCTCTTTAGAGTGCAGAGAGAGAAGGAAATACACAATGAATTTATGCCCCACAGAGAAGGAGTGGACTCAGATTAGCTTTTTAGGAAATTACAGTGACAGGATGTAGGCGGTGCACCTCTAAACATTAGCAAACTGTCCAGGCTGTCATACTTGTTTCGATTGATTGATGGAGCGCTTCTTTGCACTGTGCAAGGACAGCTAGCTGAGGCTCAAAACTAGTAACACCAGCAACGCTGAGGTGGACATCCAGTGCTCCATTTGGTGGCATTGCATATATTAGAAAATATCTCAGGACTGGGGTCATCGCGCAACTAATATTTTGCTATGTCTTGCCATTATTGTATTAATATTTTTAATTTAAGTGGGTATGCAGACCAACATGGTTTTAAATACTATAGGTTAGTTAGCACAGAGATGTGAAATACGCGGTTCTCCCTCCAGGGGGCGCTACAATCAAGCCAGCGTCGCCCAATCAACGCAAACGTGAATTTAGGATCAAGTTTAGTGTAAAATGCGTGTGGTGTGTTGCACGTTCTTCTTGATTTTCCTACCTAAGTAAATACATTTGGACTAATGACACGTAAACAGGGTCAATGATATCAATTAAAAAATAACAATCCACAGTTAATCTCTGACCTGACTTCCTCCTTCAGTATGTCTGGATGATTTGCTCGAAACATTTTTAAAATAATCTGATTGACAGGCAGCCTGAAAAGGACATGTCTCGGGAGACGATTCACAGAGTAGAAAAACTAATTTGTATCTATTCTTAGTTAGGAATGCACAAGATTTTAAAAAAAAAAAAATGGCATGACCCGATGGAAAAATCAAGAGAACAACAAAAAACAACAACAAAAAAGCAACTCATGATCACAATGCCCGTGGTAAACTGCACATTATTTCAGTTCCGTGTAACTTTATTTTTACAATCAAAAATCACACAATCACGAGACGTAAGTTTGAAAACACGATTATATTACTAGTTGCCAAATATTTTAAAGCCAACCTTACCGATAAATACTTCATGCGATTTTGTCTGGTATTTTTTTTTTGGTCCGCTTCTTTCTATCTCGTAAAAGTCTATGCTGCTCACAACAACATATTGTGGGTAGCGTTAATTTTAATTTATATTACTTTATAAAAATACCACTAATCTATTCAGAACTTCCTGGAAAAGGGTGATGTGGGCGTGGCCTTGTCTTCTTCTTTAATTCGCATCACGTATGTTACGCTAGCGCCACCTGCTGTTAACTTAAGCGTCTGACACCTGTCAAAAAAAAACCTGTTGGGATTTAGGTTGAACTATTTTTGTTTTCACAATATTAATTTATACAATGGACCAAACGAACTACCTGAGTGTATATAACATGATGTATTAAAAATCTTATTTAAAACATGACAAATATCTAAGAACAATGTATTCTATTATTACCTTTTTTATTCTTTAGGTACAAACACCTTCAGAATTTCAGAGCACAGTTAAATCAAAATCAATCAATAAACGAAAAACACCTCAAACTAGTAGTAAGTAATAAAATGCCAACCAGCGTGTTCTGGCAGCGTAGTTTTCTGATCTTGGGTAATTGGGTAAAATAAATAAAATCAATTTCTTATATCACATTTACAAACAGAGTAAAAAGATAAGTGCTTAAAGGCAGCTTTAACCATCGGCTAGTACTATGTACAGGCTCATATTTGTAATCTTGACTTGACTGTAAACGTTTCATTAAAATCAGAAACAAAAGATTAGTGAATAATAAAAGTAATGTATGAGATGTGAAAGATAAAGTTTGGTTAGCACTGCTTTCGTGTCTTGGTAGTGCCTTTTAACACAATATGAGGTAATCCAACGGCCCATTCATTGCAGGGCCAGTACTGGAGTCCGGGCCGTGAGTACGGTATCTCGTAGTGCGCATCCAGGTAGGCTACCAAGGTGGTGCCATAGGCCACAGCCACGGCAATCAGAATGTGCCTGGAAATTCCAGGAAACAATCAATGACATGGACTGTCCAAAGAAATCCACAGCAGACTTTTATCTTCTTGGACTGGTGATTGATGTCCTGACATTGTTCAGATTAAAAAAGAAAGAAAACAGGTTAAAGTCTTACCAGAAGCCATGTAAGTAGCAGAAGTTCAACTTCTGCCAGATGCTGCAACCAACCCGGTCGCTGATCCAACAGGAGATGGCGAGCACCCACAGAAGCACCGAAATCTTGGCTAGTCGCAGAGCCTTCTCGTCAGTGCAGCTGCAACGTGGATATTTTCACCGGATTAAAACTCCAAACTGCAGCAAAAGGGAGAGAGATGGCTGAGTTTTCATACCGTCTCATCTCCACGGCCAGGACGTAAAGCAGATGGAGGCCAAAGCCGTTCAGAGCGTAGGCGTTGGCTGTGGGTTTGATGAACGACGACACCGTGGCGATGACGGTCACTCCCAGGACCAGCGAGGAAAACGTTGCCCTGAAAAAACAATTTCAAAAAAAGTGTTTAATAAACTGGGAGGGCCGGATCTCTCAAAAATCAACACCGGTGCACTCAGAGGGGTGTGTCGCTGTTTTTCAGGTGTCCATTGAACTTCCATTTCTCTTTTCTCTCCCACTGGCAGGTGTTGGCCACGGTTAATCAGACAGGTTCCTCCAGCGACACCGCCTAAGTAACCGCGAACTTTGACCCCGACGCCTCATTGTTGGGCTGTAAAAGCGTCCTCACCTGTCTTCTATGAAAGGAGGGAAGAGTCGCCGTGGAAACCACAGGGTGTATGCCACCGCCAGCACCCAGAGGATGGACAGCTCGTCCAACATCTGGCCAACGAAACTAAGAGTCATGTGGAAGTACGCGGAGAAAAGACCTGCGATAAGATAAATGACCCTGAAACAGCTTGTTCCAGCTTGAAAAACCTGTCCTTGTTCTAACAACACTCTGGGTGCATAAGAAAATCATCATTCCTACAGCAGCTTTTTAATATTCAGGGGAGAATATTAATATTCTGTTTCTCCTTAATGCAAGTAATGCTTCAAGTTCTTTTTTTTTTAAAGTTCAGGACCTCTATAGTTACCATGTTTCACAGAGGGAAGCTTTAAAATGCCTTTTCTTGGTGAAAAAGATCATGAAACTAGTAAATAAAGTGCAAATCGGGGTGACTGACCAACAAATATCATCATAATCCAGACCAGGTGAACAGCCAGGTTCCTCTCTTTAGCATAAGGATGAAGGAGGTAGAGCATGACGGGAGCTATAATGAAGAAAACGAAGCTGCTCATCTGTGGGAGACATTGGTCAGTGTGCTGAGGTGTGTGTTCCTTCAGATTTTTACAATAAAAATAAATAAATGCACAGACCAGTTCAACGCGGCAGCTCAGAGGCTGGACTCACCGTGTTGAAGGACTCCACGACGTGTTCAGAATGTTTGTAGTTGTCCTCACACCAGTCGATGTCTGAACTCTCGTAGGAGAAAACGTCTGCCATCTTTTCACTGGTGAAAACGCCTGTTCAATAAATAAAGAGTGTTACAACTTCAGAATACACTCACAGCGCCTGTGTGTGTGTGTGTGTGTGTGTGTGTGTGTGTGTGTGTGTGCTTATGGAAATCCAGTGTATTTACATGTCAGTGCAAATTCCACACTATCCTCAATATTTAAATCTGAGACACCAATGAGCATCTCTTGATTTCCTTTATATTTTTACATTTTTTTAGTTTTCATCTGCCATTACATTTAAAAAATTGCTGTCCATTTTGGTTTTCTATGTTTCTATGTCTTAAACCTTTCCATTGCTCTGATTCATAGTTTACTTTTACTATTTGTTCAGCTTTTCACTGGTCTGGGACCCACACACACACACACACACACACACACACACACACAACACTCTGACCAACAGTCAGGCTTGGTCTCAGTGTTTCTGGGTGTTACTGCAGTGTATTATTGGACAAAGACAACAATGAACCTCGAACCTTGACACACTTTATTACTCATAAACACTTTGGTTTGGTCGGTTGGTTCGCCAGGAATCGTTACGTCCGGGAACAATCAGGCGCGTTCACAGAATCAACTTTCATCGGTGGATTTTTATAAATAATAATAGTAAAAAATAATCTAAAAGCAGAGAGATCACAAGTTCTCACCTCCCATTCTGGCTCCGCTGGTGATATGAAAGAGTTCCAGGTGAAACTCGACAGGTGGATTTCTGTGGGCGGAGCCTCGGAACGTTCCCGCTCCTCCTTCCGCGCCGGGCAGAGAGGAGCTCTACGGGCGGGAACCGAGCGCTCGCTGCTTCCAAGAAAAACGCGTTTAATCTCCCCACATCCCGGGAAAGGGAGGGTTCGCCTGTCCGTGGGTGCGTGCGTGGGTCCGTGCGTGCGTGCGTGGAGTCCCTCGAAAGCTGCTCACGTTTTCCACGAAATTGGTACAAACAAGTGACACAACTGCTGGAATGTGCGCTTTTATTTTCTCAATCATACAGAAGCAGAAAACACATTGTGACATTATTTTACAAAATCAACACACGGTGTCCTTTCAGCAAAGTAAAACACAAACAAGATTGACTGAAATGCTAATCTTTTATTTTGTAGCTGTGAACTGGTTTGACGCTGTTGTCTTCGGGACAATGGACAAAACTGTTGCTCTGGAGAAAAGCTAGAGGCGTACGACGACGCTCCGGAGAGCTGTGAATACGTTTCTTTGTGCTGAGGCCGTAACCTTTACCTGCGGGTCGTTTTGGGTGAAGCCAATCAGGTCAAACAAAGGTGTGGGAGCTCGGAGCGCCGACCAGAGCCGCTCAGGACGGCAACGGAAACCTGAGCGCACCTTTGTTTGGTACCTGTGCGTTAACCACGACAACACCCGCGGTGTCATCCGCCCCGCTTGTTCAACACCGCGACAAGCAAACGAGCCGGTGCTCAAATGTCGGCCGCCCTGGAGACAAAGGCCGCATCCATTATGGATGAAGGTCCGAGCGGCTAAAACTTTAGCAAAAACTGGTAAAATCACACTTTCTCTAGCGGACGGAGTCCACGACAGCTCAGATCTTTTCCACATAGTTTCCAGGGAACAGACCTTCCCTCCCGCGGAAGCGGCCCGTCCACCAACCCGACGGGTCTGCAGAGGAACGAAGAAGAAGAGAGAGTGAGTGAAGGCTGCTGCGTTTCTGATCACACACACACACACACACACACACACACACACACACACACACACACACACACACACACATACACACACACCTTCTTTGAGGAGATCGATGACGTCGTTGACGTCGAAGCTGATCTCGTCCGTGTCCTGGCCAGTGTACTGGTACAGGGCCCGGCAGCGGGGCGCCGCTGGTCTGGGCTGGGGTTTGGGGGCAGGGAGGGGTCGCTGAGTGATGCTCCTCTTCCTCTGTTTCCTGTGAGGAAGACACCCAGATAAAAGATATTCTGTAAAAGCTAAAAATCAAGCTTTTATTTCAATTAAAAGTCCTTCTTTACGGCCCCTTCAGGTGGCAACCAGATCAAGACTGTCACATTTTTTTGGTGTGACACGGCGGTTTTTGAGCTTTGAGAGAAAAAGTTCTGATCTACGACCATTTTTTTCTGTGAAACCCTCCTTACTCAAGCGTTTATTCACCCTGGGTTGACTGTTGAGACTCGCCTCAAATGTGTCAACTCAAGAGGCATGCCTTCTGGTGACTAAGCTACACCCACACCCACACACACGCGTGTGTGCACCTTCCTTCCCCTTTATTTGTGCAGCACAAGCGCACCATTCTTACCCAGACATGCCCTGGTCAGGCACATTGAGAAAGTCCATGTTGGTCTGGTTGTACTGGTTTTGGACTGGGGCTCGTGGTGCTCGCTGCTGGGAGTTGAGCTTGGGCAGGATCGTGCTGGGCGGCCTGTGCGGGGCGGAGTACATGACTTCTGACGGCTGGTGCGCGGGAGCTCTGGAGAACTGGGCCGCACCGTTCTGATGTGCTGCGGGAGAGAAAAGAGGGGTGAACATCTGGACCTCCGCACGGCTTCTGTTTCATGTCCACAGATGGTGGCTGGAACTACAGCGTCCGTCCACGACTCAACGACATCCAGGACCACGAGTGCGTGTCTCTCCTGTTGTGTGTGGGTTTTTTGTACATGACTGATGCGAGACAAACAGCATTTTCCTACTCCAGGTTGTCACATGTTATTTTGAACACAGCGATCCAGAACATGAACATAAACCTAGATTGTCCCTCAAACACGACCATCTGATAACGACTCTGTACGTCGTTAAATGTGAGGTAATGATGTGGGTTAGGGTTAGGGTTAGTAGTTTTTACCTCTAATATTGACGTTACGTCCTCCTCCAGCGTGATGCTGAGTGGCGTTCTTCCTGGAGGGCTCTGAGGAGACACAGGTTACCCTTGGATCACCTCCATCTTGCTGTTCATGGTCTCAAAGCCAGACTGGGTGATTCTGGTACTTACTGGAGGATTTAGGTAGACCGTCCCCTATTGTGATGGTCAGGGTCTTTCCAGCTGGTTTGAGCAGGGCCAGGTCTCCTTGGCCCCTCTGAAACACCACCAGCCTGGACCCTCCTCCGCCCCAGCCCTCCTTCTTCACCCTGAACTCTATCCTAGGAGGGGAAACGAGTGTGTGAGCACCTTCTGACGGCAGCGGGGTCTCTGGGCGCAGGCGTCCCCTCACCTGTCGCTGAAGGAGATGGTCAGTTGTCTCTTGGTCACGTCCTCGTAGCGTTTGGAGAGCAGGCTGAGGAACTCCGTTTTAAAGGTGGACTCCAGCAGACTGTCATACTGGGACTCGTGAAGGACGAAGAAGTCGTCCTGTCGGGTGCTGTAGGAAGCAAATGGGTCGCGATGTAGCCACGGAAACCAAAACCTCTAATACCAAGATTCCCTTTACTGAAACTGTCTGCTTGTCGCCGCAGCTTCCTTCATTAGGTTTGTTGTCGGTTCCCACCAGCCTCGGGACTCTCCTGGACACCCACCTGAGAGAAACGCTGCTGATGCTTCCAAACTCCAGCTTTCGCTTCAGCACCTCCTTGATCTGTCCCTTCTCAGGCCCTTTCTTCACCTTCTCCCGACCAATCAGATAGATGGCCTTGGGTGTCAGGATCAAATCTCTCTTGATAGACTGGGTTTGGGCAAAAGCGGACATGAAACCCGTCAGCAAAGCCCGAAAGAGGAAGCAGAGTACAAACTGCTGCTTTCTTATGGGTCAGACTCCATCAATCCAAATCCAAGGTGCACCTTGAACCTGCGGTCCAGCTTGTCGATCGAAGCGGCGAAGTCGATGCGCTCCCTCTTGGCCAGAAACTGGCGCAGCTCGGGCCGGTGCTCCAGGCCCAGGTAGTCTCCCACAAAGTTTCTGTTGATGCTGTTTTTGCGGCGCTCCTTGGCGTTGTGCAGGATGTCAGAGGCTGCGTCACGGGAGGTGGAACATTTGAATCATTCCAACAATTTTGTTGGAAATTCAATTCTTCTTCCGGGTGACTCACCTTCTTCCCTCATCTGTTCGTACTTCTTCCTGGCGATGAACCTTCTCCAGCATTTCTGGATGATCCTGGCAAAGGTGTCAAACTTTCTCTCCCTCATCTCCTCCAGCAGAAAGAGCTGCAGAGGGAAACACTCGTTTACGTTCACCTGGACTCTCCAGCCAGAGGGAGGTTTCCCTACCGATTCAGGGTTCTTCACAAAGATCTTGGTGCGTCCCATCTGGTACTGGTCGGTTTCCATGTTGACGGAGCGGAGGAGGTGAAGGACTCCCTGCTGCTCCGGTCCCCTCCAGCTTGGCCAGGTCTCGGCCGTCAGAATGGCGTACCTGGGCGACGAAAACCCAGGCTAGCATAAACACAGGCAGGTGGAAACGCCTCTCCACCTTGGAATTAGGATCACCTCATCAGAAACTTGGTGAAGACCCTGCGGTAGGCGAATCCCGCCCGTCTTACGCGGATGTTCTCACGCAGACCCAGATATTCCACCTGATGCTTGACCCTGGAACGTCAGCAGCGTTTGGGTCAAAGCGTCTGTCTCGTATTCCGGCCTGGGCTTTGCCACCGTGAGGATGCTAACCTGCTCTCCTCCCAGTCTTTTGGCCTTTTGGTCTCGTTAGGTTTGATGCAGCGGATGTAATGCGGGGTGCATTTCATCAGCGTGTTGACCAGGTCGTTAGCTTGTTTCTGGAGGAAACAGCGGTTCACGTCAGGCCGAATCAAACGGAGAGAAACAGCTGCAAAGTTTCAAATACCCACCTTGATCTTGGAGCTGGCTGTGGTCGGCCTGCCTTTCTTTTCGGTGTTCAGGTTCTCCGGGAACAGGCTACAGATGAAGCGGCTGTGCGGACAAAGTTACCCTAACTTCACCTTCAACTTGTCAAAACACCCAACTGAACCAGGCAGGCGGACCCACAAACTTACTGTTCGCTGCTTTGCATGAGCTCGATGAGGTCAGGGAAAAGCACGTCCCTGTTCCTCTCACAGAAGCCGTTGATGTCGTACGACACCTGAAAGGACAGCGGACACGTGAGCTAAGCCGTGCTTTGGTTTTTCCTGAGCTTTCTGTACCTTTCCGGCGTAGTGGTGTATAACAAAGCCAGAATTCCAGCTGTTGAAGTGCTCGTGCGTCCCCACGGTGGCCTGCAGCTTCTGCAGCAGCGTGCCGTCCGCCCCCTCGCCTTTGGCGTGCATGGTGGCGCAAACATCGTCCAGCACGCTCATGATACCGGTCGGGTTCTGCAAAGGAGACAAAAGAACTCCAACCTCTGTCTTCACGGCTGGGCTCGGCCGTCCGCTCGTAAACTTACCACTTTATTTTCAATGAGATCACACACAATCTTGTTGTTGAAGTACTGAATAGGGGTCCACTTGATGCCCTCTTGGACATACTCTTCCTGAAGAGGAGACCAAAGACTGCATTTGGCAAAATGGCAGCTAAATCCGAGGTCAAGAACCAACGAAGGGACACAAACTTCACCTGTTCAGCCTTCAGAGTCAGTTCAATAAAGATTTGTTGCAACTTCTCGTTGACAAAGTTTATACAAAACTGCTCAAAGCCGTTTCTCTGCAAAGGGCAAAGCGATGGTCTCAGTCTCAGGTTTAGATCACAGCAAACATTCTGCTGAGTTTGTGTAACGAGTAACAGGCCAGACCTGGAATATCTCAAAGCCGTAAATATCGAGAACCCCAATACTGAACTCCTCGTGTGGCTTCTGGATGGCTTTATTTATGGCCTTGGGAAGACAGAAAAAGCAGGAAATGAGTGTTTATTCATTTATTTGAACGTGTAGGCTTACTAAAACGCCAGCTACCTCCACCAGGTAGTCAAAGAGTCGTGCGTAGAGGGCTTTGGCCAGAGCGTCCCGTGTGTAGTTGGCTTGCTCCTGGTTCAGAGTGACGGTGATGGACTCGGACTTTCCGCCCCACTTGGAGTCCATCTTTCGACTGGTCAGCTTGTCCTGCAGGCGGTCGGGGTTGATGCCCAGCAGGTAGGCGGGGAAGGCAAGCACTGGAAGAGAAAGAGGTTCAAAAAAGAACTCCTAGGAGTCTAGATTCGAGGCTGCAGGCGCGCACTCACACACACACACAAACACCTGCAACTGACCAGCCCTGATAAATGGTTGCGGACACGGACAGCAAGTGTGGCACAGATGGTGGATCACAAGCAAACAAAGGTGAGGATAAACAAGATAACTCCTCTGTGCACAGTTCCCATCAATTAACAGGGTGGAGGCGGCTTTGGCGCAGTGAGAACTAATTGACTCTTGTTCCTCCGGGGGAGAAAACAAGCGCTCCTACAGTAGACGGGCCTGCTGGGAGCGTGCATGAGCGACTACATGTGTGACCGGGTCCCACTCACAGTCTGTGCTTTCCACCTTGGCATAATTGCCCGCTTCAACGAAGCTGATGTTTCCCAGGTGGAGGATGCCTGCAACGATGTTCAGCACCTGCATCTGGATGTCACCTGGGATTCCAATCACCTGCATGGCTTCCTGGAAAAACGGCGTGCACAGGCAGAGCGTTAGGCAGCCCCGGCTGGTCACCAGACCGGAATATTCTTCCAGTGCTACTTTTTTGGAATGATAGAAGCTGAGGGTAATAAAATAAACGCACCATAGTCTCCTGAAAGTCTTTGCTGTCGTTAGTCCCGTCCACCTTGTAGGTCCCAGACTGGTTAAGGTAGTTATAATAGTCAGGGGTCATGATGCCGAGTCCCTCCTTCTGCTGAGCGTTGGTGCCCTCTATCAGCTGAAAGGGCCCAGCGGAGGAGCGGTTAGGCTCAGTGTCATCTGAATGCATCATGCACGGAAAGTAGGGCAGTGTGTTTTATCACACACCAGATCTGTGCACGTCTCTGACCTGATAATAAATATGGAAGTTCCTCTCGTTCTCGTTTTGGCTCACCACCCTCGACTTCTCTAGCAGAAAGTTAGAGATCTTGCCGCCGTCCGGCTCTCCTCCTCTGCTGAACTGGATCTCAAAGTATTTCCCCTGACAAACACAGGATCCGTCAATCATCGGAGGTCATTTTGCGGATTCGTCTGCAGCCTGAAACCTGCCAAATTTGAAGGACGATAACGACCGCTGCACAATGCTGACGAGGGTGTGGAGCAGGACAGCAATGAGTCAAGCGTAATTACGAGGCGTCTGTTCACATGGGTTTCCTGCTCGGTAGTGAAAGACTGATGAAGTTTTCCTCCTCTGCTGTTACATTCTGCAGCTGCGTTTGAACGCCACTTCAAAGACATGTAAAATCCCCTCCCCTGGCGCAGGGAAGGTCAGACCGTACTCACAAAACGACTGGAGTTGTTGTTTCTGACTGTCTTGGCGTTACCGAAAGCTTCCAGCAGTGGGTTTGACTGTAGGATGATGTCTTTTACATGCTGACACACACACACACACACACGCATAAGGAGTGTGATACCCAACAGAAAGCAGTCTGCAGCAAAGGTCAAAGGTGCCTACCTGAACTTTGGCTCCTCCTCCAGACACTTTGGAGATGTAACCCATGATGTATTTGGCCGCCACCGTCTTCCCGGCACCGCTCTCGCCGCTGCAAACCGGCCTCAAAGCGTCACCACACAGCAGAGGCACACGCGGGGTCACACACACACACACACACACACACACACACACACACACTCACAGAGAAACCGGGGCTCACCTGATGATGACGCACTGGTTCTCCCCGTCGATCATCATGTTTCGGTACATGTTATCGGTCAGGGCGTAGATGTGCGGCGGGTTCTCGTACTGGGCCTGCAGACCGAGGCAAAGACGTCAGCGGGGGTGGGGGGTCTGGGTGGGGGGTTCGTTTGTGTCACCAGGACGAGAGAACTCACGGCTCCCTGGTAGAGTTCGATCTCCCGTTCCGTGAAATAAGGCATCTGCTTGAAGGGGTTCACCGATATCAGCACAGGGCCGATGTAGGTCTGAGCGGGGGGGTCAAGGAGCAGAGGGGCACCGGGACCAGGTTCTAGCCCAGGGGTGGGCAATTATCTTGCCTGAAGGGCCACATTGGGTTTTAGATCTTGACGAAGGGGCCGGCCCCCAGATGAGGGTCGGAGGTTAACTTAAAACCATGCTTGATGGACTATTAACTGAGAAACTAGTTTGATCCTGTAAACTGATAAAAACTAGTGATGATGAAGCTCCAGATGATGTTTGGCCCCACATTCTTAAGAGAAAATGTTAGCGTGCTCGGTGAAGAGGGACTTGAACTTCTTTCTAACCAATCAAGCTGGCAACCTTCTTGATTTGACTTTTGGAAAAGCTGTTGTAAAGGCTGGATTAAACAGCTGTTTAGCTGGGCTAAACAGCTGTTCTAGCCCAAGACCCCCATCGGTCTTTAGAACCTCCAATTTATTGAAATGAGCTCAGTGAAGCTGGAAGTGATCCACTGAGTCATTCAGAGAGAACAAATAAGGAAGAGAGAAACCAGTGTCATCGATGTGCGGGCTGGAAAGTGTGTGTGTATGTGTGTGTGTGTGTGTGTGAAAAAGAAAGGATACAAAGATGTAGTCGTCCATGTATCTCTTCTTCAGGTTCTCCACGATGGCGTCCTCGGTGATCTTGGACAGCAGGACCATGTCGTCCACCCCGCTCTGCTTGACATTCTGACTCTGCCAGTGATACTTAGCCTGAAATCACACAGCGTGCAAAGGTGAAGCTCGGAAACACGCTCGTTCCCACGGCAACCACCAATGCTGCACGACTGCAGTGTAAGTCAGCAGGGACCTCACAACCACCTGATCACACCTCTGGTGGCATCTGGTTTGATGCATAAATCCGGCACCACCGTCTCTAATGAGCAACAACCGCAAGTTGTTTTTTTTTTTCTTTTTAGAAAAGCTGAGAGCACTTCCTAAAAGATATAAATATTCTATATGAATCAAACAGGAAAGCAGCAGCAAAGCTCACTCAAGCAACTTCAAATTCCACCACAGGGAAGTGAGAATTAGCATTTCTGAGAAGTCCAGTCTTTTATGGAATTGTACTGTTATTATTTAATTAAAAACATGACGTCAGTGTATCGACCGAGCTTGTTGGCTCAGCATCAGCGAGGTTGGATGTGGCGTCGGTCTGCGCTTATTCTTATTTAATTTAGAGGAAATTTCCCCTGATCTGGACTCAAATGTGCTTGTCACGACCTCCAAAGGGGTGAGCAGGAAACAAGCAGTACAAACAAAACCAGACCGGAAAAAAAGGCCCCCGCCACCCGCCCCGTTTGTGACTTAAAACCCCCCCACAAAAACGTATTAATAACCAGACCTCCACATGCTGCACATGCACACAGGCCTGCAGAGGAGGTGTTGTGTGTTGGGTTGCTGGGGGAAACAGTTCGGAGTGTTCCAGGGGGAAAAAAATGTAAAAAAAAATCCACGACGGCTTCCCATGATGTGATTTCTAGGATTTAGGGTTTATTTCAGCATCTTTGGGTAAAACAGAAGAGGGTGCGCAAGTGTCAGGAGGAAGTGTGTGACAGCAGCTGGCCTCTCCTGGACTCCACTTCCTCCTGTTACACCTCTCTGCTGCTTGTGAAACTTTCAAACCTTTCACATACTGACAGTTCTTGCAACAGTCGGCTCATCCGAGGGGGCTGCAGGCCCCTAACGGCCCCTAAAGGCAACACCCGTTCGTTGGAGAGCCTCGATTCCCCCACCGCTTCAGACGCCATAAACGCACCTCAGCTCCCACTGCTGCCCGGTTGAATGTTGTTAACAACCAGTCTGAGCTGAAGGAGGTATCCTGAAAAGAGGAAACTCCGCAGGAGGCGCAAACGTCTGACCTTTCCGTACATTCGCGACCTTTTATGGCGCTTTCTTTCTTTACATCTCTCTAATGTGAAACACGACTGGGAAACAACGTCAGATACTCGCTGCTGCTCTGGATGTGTGAGAGAAGAGTTGTGCCATCATACCATCTTTGCAGGGGTCCGCTCCTCCTCGGGGGTCCGGCGTGTGTGTTGGTGTGTCCACGCGTACACCTGTGTGTGTGTGTGTGTGTGTGTGTTTGGGTGTGGTGGTAAAATCCACAGCTTGCTCTTCTCAGCTGGACTCCACCATCATCGAGCAGCAGTCAGGTCCCAGAAACATCCACCGCAACACTGCACCCTCTACTTCCTCTTACACACAGATATAAGAAGACTGCTCAAACACACACACACACAAGCACACACGCACATCAGACAAAGTCATGCATCCACTTCCCTATTTTTTTCACAGAACAAGAATGAAGTGGCGGTCTGAAGAGCATCATGGCTGAGCACAACCAGCAGCAACGGGCTGTTTTCGGTTAGGTGCCGCCGGCTCCGCCCTGGCTGCGGTTTGTGTCCCCGAAGCAGCGGGTTCCTCCCAACTCCGGTCGCAACTGCTGCAGGTGTGTCACATCAGCTGGCGGAGACCCGAGTCTCTGAGAAGCAGCACGCTTCCTGAGTTCAGGACCCAAAGCTGACACACGCGCGAGGGGCCGGAGGGGCCGTGACTGTAGGAGGGTCCAGGGGTGCAGAAGAAAAGGCCCCCATTCTCTTGCTAGCTTGTTGGTCACCTTAGAGGCGGCGTCCTCAGCACCTGATGGGTCTCGGAGTGGAAAATGGTGGCAAACCTCTCTTTTGTGACACACACACACGCTCACACACACATATTGGCTGTCCTAAAAGGGTCCAGTTTCATTAGAACTGCACTGTGGGAAACTTCACTTCTCAGTTTTGAGGCCTCACCACAGGGGGGCGGAGCTTGTGTTAGCGGCAGGTTAGCATAACCATCCCTCTGTCACATCACGAAGACGCTGTTGTTGGTTGCGGAGACTTGACACCACTGGTCAGACACCAGTTGTCAGATCTCAGAGATCCAGAAATAGGCTGGTGACATCACTTCCTGTCTGCAGGCTTTTTTAGCTCCAACGCTACTCATGCAAACAGAGCAAATGTCAGAAATGAACACGTCACACGTCTTAAAATCCACAATGCAACATGTTTATTCAACTTTAATATGTCCTCTAAAAAGATGCAGGAAAATGGATCCATTTATTTATAATACTGAACAACATACAGTACATTTCATGATATAATTAGCCTGTGAAATATAAAACAATTGTTGATACTGTAGACTTTTATTTATTTAGATAAACAGGCTCACTACTCGGCGCGAGCCTTTATTTAACACACAAGTAAATACAGGAAAAATGTCTTTTATACACTGAAAACTGACAAATCACTAGCAAATATTCACTTAAACTAAAATGTAACAACAGACTCTTGACAAATAATCCAATCAGATTATTGTAGGATGTTAGAACAAAGAGTTGATCGCAATTTTATAAATTAAACTTAAATATTCCTGGTGTTTTCAGGCTTGGTGTGCACTGATTGTATGTTTTAGCTTCCTTGTGCACAATTTATTTATGTTCAAATTGTTGGGAATTCCTGGCAAATTCCTAGATTTTGAAGAAAAGAATGCTACAGATTAAGGGGAATTTTGAAGCTACTTCAGGTAAATTCTGAGCTGATCTGGGCCTCTCTGCTGTAGCTCCGGCCATCGTTACTGATGGATCCTTTCACAAAAGGCTCAAATTCATCTCTAGATCACTAAAAGCACAACTATTAAAACAATAACTCCCCCAAAAACAACAAAAAACCCAACAGAAACGATGACAACCAATGAGAAGTAATAATAGCACCAGTTCAGACCGAAGCACCAAAGGAAAACCAAGCGGAGGCTGCAGCTGAGCCATCCAGCCTCCAGATCCTCAAACTGACATCATGTGACCGTTGGGGTCACGCCGCGCTGCTGTCGGCAGCGTATGTGAAGAGCGCTCGCGGTTCGGAGCACCGTGGCCATCACAGCCGTGACTAATCTGCTGGCCACAAAGTTCTGTCAGCCGAATCCACCGGTGACATCAGGCCTACAAATCTGGGCCACATGACCCGCTTCCTCTTGGGCCAGGCGGAAGTCAAACAAGCGGATATTGTCTGGCACAAACAGCGTCTCCTTGGATAAATGTCACCATTCTTCAGTTACTCATTGCTGCCCATGCGTTAATGTGGTGTTGATACCATTGAAGCCAGCTCAGACCTGTGTGTGTGTGGGGATTCCCCAGTTACCTGCTGGCCTCTCCTGGGTGTATTTCCACCCACTCACCCAGCAGCTACTGGGACCAAACCATTAGGAGTAAGCTGAGGTTGACAGAAGATGAATGGATGGATGGATAGATGGATGGATGGATGGAAGAGAAGAACAACGTCAGGGGGTTTTAATACGGTTGCAATCTGCCCCGCCGCCGCTAGGTGTCACTAAAGCCCTGGGACGTCGCATCGTTCATATTGACGCAAATAAGAGCTTAAAGGGGCTGAAAATGAATAAAAACAGTCTCTCGGGTTAGTTTATATTATTGGTATATTGTTCTGTGCATGAGACGAGGCTTTCTTTCTTTCTTTTGTTTGATTTTTTTGCAGAGGTGATAGCATTGTAGCGAACCGCTTGGCACAGAAAAGCCCTGCAGGGTCAAGTGCCCCCAAGCTTTTAGAGACATCCAATCACACCAAAAACGCCACAGTTACACACACACACACACACACACACACACACACACACACACACACACACACACACAAGTCCTGCCACCGCTGACACTTTGTGCAAATGAAACTGCTCACACTTCAGCTGAGACGAAGACTTGAAGACTTGAAGGAGGACAGAGCCGTTTGAAAATGTGGTCAAGTAACATCTATCAGATAGCAAGTAACACTTCCTTTATAGCATATAATATCTGCCAAAGATATCTGGAAATCATTGTCTTTACAGAGTGGATTTTATAAAAATTCAACACTAAGAAACGATCACCTGTCCCCCTACAGGCGTATGAGTACTGCAACCAGCCCTGCGGCCATAGTGAAATATAGTAGCACCAAAATATAGCAGAGCCTTTGTTTAATAGAACCACGGAGACACTGGTCCCCGTCTCTGCCGCGCCAGGGTTAGTAGCCCCCCCCCTCCAGTGGAGATGTCTCTGGATAGCGACTGGGAGGAAAGGTCCCCGTGCGAGTCCGACCGTGTCGGGCGAGGCTCAACAGAAGGTCTCCGGGCTTACTGTGAGAGGGTCCAAAGGTGGGTCGTCAGTGCCGGGGGCCCCGGTTAGTGTCCCTGGCAGGTCTTGCAGCACATTTGCCTGAAATAAGGCCGGCTGCAGAACTTGAACCTGAGCACCAGGGGGCAGTAAGCCACAGTGTTCACATCTTTACACTCTGCAGGAGGAAGAAAAAACAACACATGCACGAGTCATTCAGAGCACCTGCGGTCACAGAAGGAGGGCAGGAGTTCAAAAGCTGGTTTATTCGACTGCGGACGACCTCTCTGACCTTCGGAGTTGTCTGCGTTAACAGAAAGACTGAGGTCACATTTGCTTTTGCACTGCTGCATGGATGCTGGGCGCTGATGTTCCAGACACTCGTTGGACAGCTGGCCAGTGTGTGTCAGACACTGCACTGCACGCATTTCCTGGCCCAGACCGCATTTGGCAGAACACTAACACACACAGACACACACACACACACACACACACACACATACCAAACATACCCATATGAGGCCTGGGAACTGTCCAAAGGCCAGAAATGTGCACCGAGAAGCGTAAAAATGCATCAACAAACGCTCGTCTCACCTCCCCCCATGGACCCGTGACCCACTGAGGCGGGGGGCAGCGCTTCAGGTTGCAGCGCACCCTCGACGTGGGCCGACTGTGTTTGGGGCACTTGGATTCGGGCAGAGTGTCGCCGCTCTCGCCGCTCTTGCACAGGACCACCCGGTGCCTGTAGCCGGGCCCGCAGCTGGGGGTGCACTGCAGAGACAGAGGAGACCCCGGGGCATCAGCCGGGTGCTGGCGGCCGCTGCCACGCTAACCGCAGCGCTCTGGGTGCGGGCAGGAGAGGCCAGCAGGCCCGAGGAGGAGGGTTCCAGTCTAACGGATGCAGCTGCGGAATTTTGCAGCCGGTTTGGGAACAGACGGGATGGCGATGGGGCATCCTGGCGTTGAGGAGCCAGGATGTGGTTGTATTTGGGTCTTACTAAGTGGACCCAGCAGCCGTTTGTAAACACTCCGCATTTGCAAACGGTTGGATGCGGATTGCGTTTACGCTCTGCTTTAGCGCTCCGGTCACTTTGGAAGGAAAAGTAGGTCAGAATTCCCGCGTCCGCCTACCTCCGACCAGTCCAGGGCCAGCCATTCGGGGGGGCAGCTGCGGTTGTTGCAGGGTTCGGTGAGGGCGGGTCGTAGGGGGCTGCAGGCGGAGTCATCCAGGACCTTCTCCTCCGTCACCGACAGTCTCCGCTTACACAGGACCTGTCGCGTGCGCAGGCCGCCGTTGCAGCTGCGGCTGCACTCGGACCACTCCCCCGTCCACCAGCTGCAAGCACACCGAAGCGAGTGAACACCCCAACCAACCCGCCGGATGGAGAGGCACGTTTGCGGCAGGGAGGAAAGCTATTTGTAAAAGGGGAAGATAAAAGCGGAAATGAAAGCGGGTGAAAATCAAGACTGGGCTCCGGCTCCTCACCTCGGCGAGCACGGCTCAGTGTTGCACGGCCTCCTCTTCTCTTTGGGTCGGCTCTTCTTGTCGCAGAAGTGGTTGTGGGCGACGGTGCGGTCGGAGTGCTTCATGCACACCACCTGCTGGGTCTGGACACCTGAGGACCACAACGGTGGCCCTCAAGGTGAGTTCTTGGGCTTTTCAACGTAGAAAAATCCCAAACCGCACGAAGCGGCTTTGAGCGTTTGTACCTCCGGCGCAGAGGGCCGAGCAGCGCGACCAGGAGGTGAAGTGCCAGGCGAAACCAGCCAGCGGATCCCTGTTGAGAGGAGGGTTGAAGCGGTAGTGGACTCCCGGGTTCTCCTCCCTGACTAAGACCTGAACAGGCAGGAAGGCAAACATTTAGCGCTCCAATCCAAAAGGTTGGCATGACGACCTGACGGTGCTCCGTCTCACCATGATGATCAGGGACATGTTGGTGGGCCCCAGGGCCTCCAGGGTCTCCGGCCCGTCGGGGGGCCTCCTGTAGTAGAAGGTGGTGCCGGCAACGTTGAAGCGGCGCGGCGTGTCGATGGACAGGTTCCCGTTGATGAAAAACTGGTCCCCTTTGCTCTTCAGGACTGAGAAAGACGAGGAAGGAAAGAAGAAGGCGTGAAGAGGCAGCAGAGGCGCTGACAGACTCTTTTTTCGGAGCGAAGGCCATCTTACCGAGATAGTTGAGGGAGATGTTGAGCTCCTGTATGTGGATGAAGACCGAACCTTTGGGGATTCTGACCACCTCCTCATAGCCTGAGACAGGAAGACCAACAGAACGGAGGTGGAGTGAAGGTGCTGCATTGGCTGGGGGTCAGGAGGAGCCGCTGGGAGTTGTGGACCAAGCAGAGGCTCTGCTCAGACACCTCCAGCCGCACGTGTAGACAAGGTCAAAGCCCCCGGGATCTGACCCCGACCTCTGACCCTGCCCTTGGTCTTAGCTTACAGGCTTTTGTCCTCAGGTCAGGAGGAAAGTGTTTTAGTGGCGGTCTGGGACCTGCGAAGCAGAGAAAGCTCCAGCCCCTGACGCTCCGGTAAGCCACAGGCCGGAGAGATGGAAGATGAGGAGGACATTCCTGCTTCTGAGCTAAGAAAACAGCAGGACCCGAAGAGGAGCTGGACTTGTCTCAGATGAAGAGCCCTCCATCAGCTCCTGGGCTTTTCTGGACTGCTGCTGCTTCAGCTAAACCAGGGACATATTTAAATCAGATGGGAGACACCAGCTGGAGCCTTTAAATGAAAAGTCTTCAGTCGTTTCTGCGCCAGGAAGGAGCCTCTGAGCACGGCGCCCCAGTTCCACCTCAGCTGAGTCCACGCTGGACTTCCAGGACTCGCGACAGGTTCCTAATTGGCTTTAAACTCAGCTGAACTGGGTTGGCTTGAAACCATTAAAGAGCTGCTGCTGGGTTTCAGAAGGATGCATCTGCATCGGCGTCAGCGGGGTTCTGGACGCGCTCCACGCTCGCTTTCCATCATCCTGACGCGCCGGCACAGGCTCGCAGCCTCGGGCCCCGCCGACAGACTGGTTTCAGGCCAGTCGGATATTTTGGGGGAAGCTGACCGGCCTGGTCGCTGTGGTCCGGGTGCGGCCCCTCCCAGGAATCCTGGAAGAGGGCGAGCGGCAGCTGGCAGGCGGAGTGTGAGGCTGCTGTTGCGGGGAGACGTGCGACCCGGAATAGATGCGAAGCCCAGCAGAGCCGGCTGGCGCTGGCGTCCTACCTCCTTCCGGAAGAGAGTGGTTGAAGAGCCCCTCCACCGACACGCAGCCGCTCCCGTCACCCCCGCACATCCGGCACCGGTCCTCGCGCACGTCCGAGCCCAGCACCCTGTCGCAACCCACGTGCTGGAGGAGGGAGAGAGGGGTGAGCGGCGGGGTCGCGATGGGGGGGGAAGGAGGAAGGGGCACCGTCAGAAGGTCAACGGCGTCAGAGGAGCCGCCTGGAAAACCTTCCAGGCTGCTTTTCCAAAACACAGCATCAGATGGTGAGAGCAGATGTGTTCTGATCCAGAGCACGCGCACACGCGCACACACACACACACACACACACACACACACACACACACACACACACACACTGCTCATGGATGTTGGCACCGGCGTCTGATGATGAGTGAAGCAGGTGGTTCCACTCAAGCTCTTTAACAGTCGAGCAAACCCAAAGACGAGCGGAGCGAGAGAGCCGCCGCCGCCGCCGCCGCTCGACCTGGCGCATATTTAGACGACAGCTGCTTACGCCCACCTGGACCAGCAGGCCCGGTTTATTATTATTCTAACACTGATTAGATTACATTTCAAAACTGTGATCTAATCCAGGGTTTAAACTGGGGGCTGTGGCGAGGACGAGGCAGCGGCAGCCTAAATATCCATAAACGTAACAAACACAAGGTTCAAGCACAGTTTCTACCATTTAAATTTCTACCATTTTCTGGGCGTGGATGTAAGTTAGCGGCGTCACATGGGCCGAGCTGATGCACGGGCGCTCTGACTGTCTCTTGGCGCTGATGTGCAGCGGCGGTACTGCTGGGGCTTCCAGCGCCGTTGCCTTGGCGACCTTCATGTATAAGTCCTTGGATGGCTGATCTGGTCTCCAAAAACTGACATTAATGGATTGCAGAAACCGCATGTGTGTAATGTCACGGCGTGGGCCATAGCGTGCGCACGCACACACACACACACACACACAGAAAATAGAGCAGAGCTCCAATGGAAGGCAAAGACACACATATGTATTTATAATAGTTCTGGGGAAATTCAGGATCAGCGTATGTAAACGGGGGCGGCTGGCCCACAGTGGGCGATAGAACACTGCCCTCCCTTTTTTTCCTCCCGGAAAATAAAAGAGAGAAGGAGGTTGAGCAGCGCCGCCGTTTCTCTGGAAGACTGTTGCTGCTGTCCTCCCCCAATGTTGAGTGGTGATCTGATCCACTACAGCTCTGGTGACAGTATACATTAATATTAATATTGGGTGTAGATGGACTGTGTTAACAGTCTTGTTGTGGCCACAAGTGTTTCATGGTTGTTAAACCCAATTTGTGTATTTTAGCCAACCAACGTGCTCTGGTGTTGCCATCTCGTGGTTAAAGAGGAAATCAAATTAAACAATGTGATGGAACATTTTCAGTTCCCTATCTGACTTAAACTATTATTATTATTATTATAGCCATTAATTGGGGCAACGGTTGACCCCCCTGAGAAATTTGTCAGGAGCCGTGACCGTAAATGAAACGAAAACGGATCCATTTCCATGTTTGCCGCGGCTGCAGCTGGGGCTTACCTGCCCTGTTAGCGCTACAGTGTGGAGGGAAAACGCTGTAAGAACACCTAGCTCCCCCCCCCCCTTTTTTCCTTAAAGGTGAAAAAGTAGCTCCTTAAAATACAGAGAAACAGTCAGAACTCACATAAACTTTAAACACCAGGTGGTTCTGATCATTTTCTGTAATGTTCTGATCAGCAGAATCAGAGTTTTTCCTTCTGCTTCTTTAACGCCTTACTTTGGCCCTGGTGCGCGTCTTTTTACGCTGTTTTTAAATTCGACTACCAAAGGTGAGATGATAACAGGCAGACGGGGGGAAGGAATTTAAAAAAGTGAATGAAAAGACAAAAAAACGCAGAGCTGCAGGGTCACCGAGTTCCTCCAGAGCAGCAGAAAATAGCGAAAAAGGGAGGGAAGCAGAGGAGATGTGGAGGAGGAGAGAACACAGAAGGGATGTTAATAAACAAAATCCTCTTTTTGGATGGGAGCGGGGACGCCGGCCTCCCTCTGCGCCGCGCTCCATCTGACCTCTGAGACGGTTCAAATGCAGCCAGGCTGTGTGGGTGAGAGGCACGCGAGGGGGAGGCGGAGGAGAAAATCCTCTGGCGCTCGGCACCGCGGCGACGGCCGCCGAGCAACAAGCTGGATATCCTCCTTTTTTCCCTCTCTCTCAGCAACAGCAGCGTCACATGATCCAGCCACAGATGTCAGGGGACAAAAAGGATTCCAGGGACCCGCTGGAGCTACAGGTGGCCCCAGCACAAGGTTTGACAGGTGGGGGGGGGGGTGAGTGTCTCACCTTACACTCTCCATTCACACACACGTCCACGGAGTCGTCCCGGCACGGCGTGCCGTCCACCACAGCCGGAGCACGCTCGGTATAGAAGTTGTATCCTTCCGCCAGGCAGTTGAGAGAACAAGGTTTCACACCACCTACACACACAGACACACACACACAGACACTTACTGACTGGTTTTTAGGCCCACAAATATTGCCAGGATGTGTTATTTGTAGTAGTTGAGGTTTGTTGGTCTCTTTCCGTCCTTCACCTGTGTCCCACCAGCTCTACCTCCGCTCCCTCTGCATTCTTGCCCTTCGTTTAAACTTGGCCCTGCTCGTTTTTGTCCCACGTTCTGACCTCCTCCATCTTTTTACGACACGGCAGGTTTTACTAAAACCCCTCTTTGCTCCCTTTGCTCTGCTTCGACGTCTCCTCGGCCGTTGACCCCGACAAACGTGCGAGCGGACCTGGTCATGTGTTCACGGTTCGGAAGAACGCTTCATCATCGTGAAGCAGATGGAGAGAAGCATCTGCAAAGAGGTTTGGTGTAAACAGAGCGAGCAGAGAACAAGCAGCTGAACGTGATTAGATCCGCTGAGAGTATGACCGCACAAACACTGACGGTGCACATTTTGATGCTGCTGAAAATGAAACAACTAAGTTTTTTTTTTTAAATGTCGAAGAAGGGTTTTATTTTTGTCTTTTTTTGACATTTTAAAACCAAGCCACGGACGCCCGTCGCATGTAAAAGCCTCCAGGATGTGACGTGGAGGGTGGAAACAGGCGTAAATAAGGGCAGCTAAGCGAAGGTGGCAGGTTCTGCCAGGGTGGAGCGGGACGGCAACGCCGCGGAGGACGAGGGGGGACGCGGCGATCTGGCATCGGGCAGGGCAGAGTCGATGGCACGGCGCCGCTTGGAACAGCTGCGAGGCATTTCCACGCTAACATCAGCGCCTGCGGCCTCAGGCTGGATCTGGCCGTCTCTGGAAGCCATTATGTCCTTGGGGAGGTAGATTAAAGCCAGTTATGCTGTCGGAGCTATTTATCTTTCACGTCCAATGTGGCGCTCGTCGAGAGCGAGGAATTCTCGCAATGTATTATGGGATGCGACGGCGCTGCTCTGCTGCAGCCAGCATCTGCGAGCCAGACTGGAGGTCTGCAGCTTTGGTTCAGTTTCTGCTGTCTGTCGTCTCTCTCACACACACAGACAAAAACATACACTCCCTCACACACAAACACACAATTAAGAGAATTATTTAAAACTTTAAATCATGTGATTGCACACCGCTCTGGTGTCTCAGGACCGTCGGAGATGTTATTTATGCTGGAAAAGCTTTTTATCAGAGTTTGATTATGTGTTTATTTTCATTTGTTTCATGATTTCAAAATGACCCCACCTTTCTAAATGTTTTTGCTGATGCTAACAGATGCAAACGTCAGCAAAGAGCTGAGCTCTCGTCGTCTTTCAGGCTCTCCTTCTTCCTTTTCCCGACTTCTTTTATTTATCAATATTAATGTAAACCCATAAATTTTGATAAATGGCCAGAGGCCATCTGCTGAAGAGATCACTGCTGTGTAAACACACTCGGACACACACACACACACACACGCGGAGATGGTTCACTCGCTCACCTCCTCTGTACGGCTTCCAGGTGTAAAACTTTCCCCGGAAAGGAACGCCATCGAAATCGGAGCACTGAATCTCACGGAAATCCCGAGAGCCAGCAGGACACTCCTGCAACGCACACACACACAGACACACACACACGCACAACATCCAAATATTAAGAACAGCGTCCGTCCAGCGGTGCCACAACACTGGCGGTCAGACTTACGTCGATGTTGCAGGACCTGAAGCGCTTTCGCTCCCCAAGACAATACTTCCCACCGATGGTCGGCCTGCGACCAAAGACACAGGCAGTCGCGCCAGTCAGTCCCGTCTGAGGGCCAATGAGCCAGCTCCAACCACGCCGGCCCCTGACGTCGGCACCGGGTACCTGGGACTGTCGCAGTGTCTGATGGAGGAGGAGACTCCGCCCCCGCAGGTCCGGCTGCATTCCCCCCACGCCGACCACAGCCCCCAGCCGCCGTCCACGCCCTCGGGACGCGTTCCGTAGGCCACGCACATCCGCTTGTAGCACCACTGGAGCGGATGACAAGAAAAAGCACCACGGCGGCCATCAAAGGGGGCGCCGAATGTTCGGAAAACGGGCGAGAAGGAGGAGGAAGACGGATAAATGTACCCCTTTCTCTATGGTGTTGGTCTGGCAGATGGTTCCCTCCGCTGCAGGAATGCTGCTGGTGATGCAACGGTTGCTCTTGCTCATGCACCAAAGTTCACTGCAGACCTCCTGTTGGGGTGAGAAGAGGGAGAAAGCGGAGGATGAAGGAAAGGGAGGTCATCCCGCTTTCCGCCCTACCGGAATCTAGAGCAGACGCGCTTTTGTTTGAATCTATGTAACACGTGAGGGTCATAGTTCATGGAGCGCGCAGCCGCTCCGGATCAGGTCCAGGTTCCCATAAAAGTGGACCCTTGGAGGCTCCGGTGGAGCCGAGATGGTTCTGGAGAACTCTGGTCAGACCAGAGGAGCACCAGCAGGTGGAGGCCAACATGGATGAGAACGGCTGGAGCGGGAACCCGAGCAGAGACTCAGGCCGCTCCAGCACGCTCGCGGTTCTCATTCCCATCCAGCTGATTGTTTTCAGGCAAATAAAAGCGCAGAAGCACTAAAAATCAAAGCCCCATTGAGGTGTGTTCGCGGGCCAACAGCTGGCCAGCCCTCTGAGATGTAATAAAAGACTTAAAACAGCCACTCCATCTGCTCGCTTTTCCAAACCAAGTTCACCGGGTTGAGCTGGATAGACGTGATATTTCAGCGGTGGGCTGGTTTAATTTAGCCTGTCGGCGCTTTCCTGATTCATATTTGTCAGTTTTCACCGGACATTCTGAACCACGGATCCGTCCACACTGGGAACAGGTCTCCAGTCCTTCCAGAATTACTTTAAATACTGGAAACACAACCCCAACCCTTTCGTTTAGCAGAATTCGACTTGTTAGCAAAGTGTAGAGCGCAGCGCTCACCGCGTATTTACACTGCCGGGATCGGACGCCGTACTGGAAGCGGCACTGCTCGTCTGCGTCGTAGACCTGCCCCGGCGCCGTGGTGGGATACACAAACTCCTGCTTGGGTGGGACGTTATTCAGGCAGGAGCCCATACCTGAGCTAAAACACATCAAACAAGGGAGGGAGGGAGGAAAGGCGCGTTACCTGCCAGCGGAGGCCTCGGGGAGCAACAACGCTAACGGCTTCTCCTGCTGCTCCTCTGAATATTC
The DNA here is from genome assembly GCA_000180735.1 of Tetraodon nigroviridis. Classification (NCBI taxonomy): domain Eukaryota; kingdom Metazoa; phylum Chordata; class Actinopteri; order Tetraodontiformes; family Tetraodontidae; genus Tetraodon; species Tetraodon nigroviridis. Next base: position 27,363 of record CAAE01014609.1, read on the forward strand.
CCATTTTTCTCTCCTCCTCCCCCAACCCCTCGTTACCAAATCTTTGGTGGCGTGCAGGTATGCGAGAGCCCGACTCACTCCAGGAAGCTGGTGATGTAATCCCGGCTGCAGGCGGACCAGATGAAGGGGTTGGTCTTCATGGTGATGTGGTCGGCCATCAGCTTGGCCGTCTCCTGGCTCAGGGGCCCGCAGGCGTTCCCCATGCCGTCGTGGTTCATTCCAAACCTGGAAGCCAGGATCACACGCCGAGGTTGTTGAGTGGGATTGAAAGCACGGAGGCACCGGGGAGGCCTGGCTACCGCCCCCCCACCCCACCCAGAGCCGGTCCCCACCGAGGTTCCCAGGTTTTAACGCCGCTCGTACGAGGTGTTGGCCGAGCCGCTGACGGGCCGGCTTTGGTCGCAATCCTCGAACGCTACCTGTGTTTATCTCCAGCCAGACAGGCGCCTTCACCGCCTGCTGAGTCCTGGAACACCCCCACAGTGTGTGTGTGTGTGTGCGTGTGTGTGTGTGTGTGTGTGTTCACTCACGTGTGTCCGAGCTCATGGGCGATGGTGAACGCTGTCCCCAAGCCGATGTCCTCGTTGATGCTGCAGCTTCTCTCTGGCTCACACATCCCTCCTACAGGAGCCAGACCTTTTACAGACACACACACACACACACACACAGGTGTTGTTTTACGCCAAAGTGAGGACATCCCAACAGGCGCAGGCAGATGGAGATAATAAGACTCAACTTTTGCTCAGCGTTACTCCTGCATGATAAGATTTAGGTAATGTTTCAATAAAGTCCTTCTTTTCTTATTCTTTTTTTGGCAAAAAGCATTTGGAAAAAGTGTGCCACGTCTGTATTGCAATGAATTGCGGGTTATTAGATCAGCGCTGTCTGGTCTGCACGCTCTCTGGAAGCCTGCAGAAGGTCTGCTGCGGGGCCCCGAGCTGCGGCTTTGGACGGGCCCCAGCGCTCGCAGATTTTCTGCTGCGCGCATCCGCAAAAGCCCCCCAGTTTACAGAGGCGCAGCCAGACGCTTGGATCCGGCCTCAGCGTTTGGCAGGACGGAGGGAACGGTTTATGCAAATGAGGGCCCTCGCTTCTTTACACTCGTATGTGTGTGTGTGTGTGTGTGTGTGTGTTTTACCTAGAGTTTCACAGGGCTTGTTTTTTTGGATGCAGATGTCGTACCTGTGAAAAGAAAAGAAAAACACAAATAACGGTTGCAAACGACTGGTGACAGACACCCTAAAACACCCTCTCTCACTCACACACACACACACACACACACACACACACACTGTTGATAGCAAAACGTTACAGCCTCAAAAGAACAATGCCAGGAAACCGTGG
>CAAE01014609.1:28807-82572 GCA_000180735.1 Tetraodon nigroviridis
ACACACACACACTGTTGATAGCAGAACGTTACAGCCTCAAAAGAACAATGCCAGGAAACCGTGGACGCTCTCGGCGCTGATAATTAAATAGTTCTCACCAGCTCGACCTTTCTGGCCTGAACATTCCGTGCCGGAGAACAAGAAGCGGCCGGGACCCAAACATGGCCGCCGCGCCGCTCAACCCCGACCCGCTGCTCACCTGGTGATGAGCACGGCCGTGTCGTGGTGGGCGATGCCGTTGTCCGGTATGGCGTTAGCGTAGCTGCTCCGGTGCTGGATGGTTTTCTGCCATTTGCAGAAGCTGTCTAAGGACTTTCCGGCGTGGTGGTTGATCTCCAGGGTCGGCTGGAAGACACAACCACGCCGACCGGTAGGTGAGTGGCGAAGGGGCAGAGAGGAGAGGAAGAGGGAGAGGTGAGGGAGAGGGGAGGGAGAGGAGCGAGCGCCCCGCCAGCCAGAACTCGTAGCCCAGGAATGTGTGTGGTGACATAACTAGTAATTGTCTCATCCCGCGGCCCCTCGTCTCTGGGCCCTCCGCTGGCCCGCTTTCACTTTCCAGAGAGCGTTTGCCGTGTTCAGAAACCAGCAACAGACCTGCTCCCGGAGCCGACTCTCGGTCCGGTTCAGAACTCGAGCCTGACGGACCGAGAAGAAAGAATAACAATACTGAGAAGCTAGCAGCGACCGCCGCTAATGAGCCTAGCGTTTAAGCCCCGGCTCTGCCAGAGCACACCCCAGCGGTAAATGACGGGGCCAGTCTGAGGCAGCAGGAATCATAAATGTCCTCTAATAAGGAAGCTGTGGAGGAAAACCTCAAAACCGCACTTTAATGCCCCTTTAATTCACCAAGATCGTCCATCATCCGCCGACTCCCCAGCGCCACAGTTCATGCACTTTTGCCGTGCTGGCGAGCTGCCTGGCGGTCTGCTGTGGACTCAGTCTCCTCTCCTGTCCTCTGGACCAGTATTAACTCTCCACACTCTTTCCCATTTTAATTTCACTTGCTGATTCGTCTTGAGTGCGTCTTCCTCTCGCTTTCTCTCCTGCTTTCTTACATCCCTTCATACCTCTGCTTGCTGCCAAGGCCACAAGTCTGACACAATCTGGACGCTCCGGGAGTCCTGTGACGGCATTAAAAAAAAGCAACAAAGAGAGTTTGGCGCTTTTTACCTGGTCTTCCATGAGAAGGATGAGCCGCGTCACCACAATGTTGACTGCATTCCCCAGGCTAGAATCCTGGAACAGTTTGGCAACCTGACCTCCAGGGAAACAAGAAAAAGCCAGTCTTAAAAACACCACGTTGGACGGCGGAGAGGATTCCAGGCTTCCAAACCCCCCGAACGCATCGCCGGTGTGGCCGGCCTCCATCTCACAAAGGTCTCGAAGCGCTTGTGAACAAGTGCAGGTCCGCTTTGTTAGAAACAGCTGACCAAGCCTTGATTGAACACACTCCCCACGCATGTGTGTGTGTATGTTTAGGGTGATTAATGGCGTGTGAGGAGATCCCCCACTGACAGAAATGAAGCAGATGTTGAGGCCCTTCGCTACTCTAAGCAAAAAATAGCTCCGCGCAGGAGTTTATTTACGGCAGCAAATGAGCCGCGAGCGCATTTACTCGAACCTGATTTCATTCCTCTGTATAAACAACCGTATCAACTGAAGTTACACTCGGCCTGGAGCCGCTTTTAGCATAAAAAGCATGAATTTATCACCAACGTAGAGACTCAGACTAGCTGTTACTCATGCAGGAACCTCTCTGTTTACATTCTCCCAGATATACGTTTAGCAGCTGACCCTGGAAGTCCTTCCAGGGGCTGTGCACCAATGGTATGCGCTCCTGGACGAGGTGATGTCAACCTCATTCCCGGGAAGATGAGGTGTGTGTGTGTGTGGACTGAAGATGAAATAACTGGTGTTGGAGCTGAAGGATCGCTGATTCTTCAGCTATGCCGTCTGAGTTCCAGCGGCTTTTACCCTGAGGGTGCCCAACTACCAGGCTGAACATGGGGAAAAGTGTTGACTAAGTGTTGACTAGCCAGGAGCAGAAGGTGTGGTGGTAAATTAGCCGATTTTAGAATCGATCGTCTGTTTCCTGTGACCGTTTGCAACCTGACATGATTTGTGCTGTGAAACTTACAATATTCATGACAGCCAGGATGTACTGCTCGATGTCGCGACGTCCGTGGTAGCCCACCATCATCTTGTCGGCCACCACAAGGGTTTCGACATAGCGCTCGCGGCTAACCGAGCGCTTCAGGGGCCACTGGCCCCGGCCCGACGTGATGGGGAGGCGTCTTCAGGGTTCTCTGCCACCACGATGCGCTCTTCATGGGCTTCTCATCTGGGAGCATTTAAACGCATTCACAACTTTATTATAACTGTGGAACAGGCGATCTGGGAGCAATTACAAGCTAAAAAGAGAATCAGTCGCTCAACATTCCACGTTTGTCTAAGCTGGCAAACTGAGCGACGTCTGAGTCACTTCGTTAAACGAAAGCTGCCCAAACGCAACACAAGAACACAAGCGCGAGTTCAGCATCGCAAAGTATGGCTTTTATGAACATACTTTGGTGTTTGCAGCAACGCCCTGCGACGCTGGCTGGGTCCCACCCAATCGCGACCGGGACCGTTAACACAACCACAATCTTCTTCTGCTGACTGGTGAATATTTCACTCCCCCGATCTGGAACGGAACGCCGCCGCTAAAAAGACCAGAATATCCCCCCGCTCACCAATGACGCCGCACGATTGGCCCTTGTACTGGTGCCGAAGCGAGGATCGCTTGTAGACCACATGGGGGCGCCCCTCAGCTCTCTCCCCCTTCTCTGCCCCGGTCTGGTTATCTGGTGAGACAAGGGGTTCAATCAGGTACTCCTCTCCCCCTGCAACAATCACCCCCTGCTGCGGAGAGACAAGAGTAACAAAACAGAATAAAACAAGAATCGAGGGCACTCAAACATCACATAACACCCGAATACGTTAACGCAAAGGGCTCAGTTCCAGAAGCTCCTCCCACTGGCCCTCAGGGCCAACACGTGTGTTGACTCAGGAGAAGGAGCAAACAGGAGCTGAGCTGAAGCTGAGGTGCTAATGGCTCAGAAAGCCGATGGCCAAAGAGGAGGAGGCTCCGCCATAACCTCTAAGCTTCCTTTGACGAGGCGCGGCGGCGTGGTCGCGGCGTGGTCGCGGCGCAGCGGCGCAGCAGCTCCTCGTGTGTGACCGATGCTAACAAGGCTCAACAGTATCGCAATAAGTTACTGCTGACGGCAGAACGCAAGTTAGCGTGAGGTGAAAACGGATAGAATTTCCTTTTTTTTCCCCTGCTAGAGCATTTTTGTTGTCATGCTGGGACACTGGATGGCTATCTGGCATCGGCCTTTCCTCCTACTTTTTCACCCTTTGGAAAGGAGACGAGCCTGTGCAAGACCCTAAATGAGCTTCTGTTTCAAATATGCCCTCACGTGTTCCCCTCCATCCACGAAGAGGATCATGACCCCACAGAACACACACACAAACACAGAAAAACACACGCGAGAGCATGAAAGGGTGAACGAGAGCGCGAAAAATGGGAGAGTGAGACAAAGCGATACGCTAACACTCCCTTTGATTCCGCTCAGACGTGTTGGCCCCGGCCGGCGAGAGCGTCTCCCCTCGGCGGCTCTCAAAGGGCTTTTAATCCCATAATAACGTTAGTGATGCTCCCCTGGACGCGGCCCGCTCGCTGCTGAATGTGCTCACGCTGGTCTGACCAACAGTAATTACGTGTGTGGCTTATTAACGCTCGCTGAGCAGGTCTAATCCTCAGCTGTGCGCGCTGCTGCCATCGTGGAGCCGCTGTCAGCGGCGAGGACACGCAGGGGGGACGCGCCCATACGCGTCGCAGGTAAAAGAGGCTGACCTCTGGCCAGAAAAGGCCAAATGTGTTACATAAAATGGGTTTGCTTGGAAAGATGTGAACATTTCTAAATATTCCAGGCGATTAAAGGGCCTTTCTGCTGTTCCTCCTGTGATTAATCTATGAAACGTGTGCCTTGACAACGAGGAGCCTGCCAGCGCTTAACCTGAGACATCACCCTCCCTTGTTCGGCTAAACTTTGGTCTCTTTTTGGACAGAAATGATCCTTTGTGCCATTTGTTTCACCTCAAAGGTGGAGACGATGGCGCAAAGGTCGCAGTACCGACGGAAAACATTAGGGGCAGCGTCGCGCGCAGAGCCCAAGTGCACAGGTCAGAATGAGAAGGCGTCCGGCGCCAAAACGTACCAGGCCGTTACAGTTGCTCAGGGCCACTTTGCTGGAGTGCGGTTGGTCATTGAGGTGCCCCACATAGTGGCAGTGAGGAGAGTAAGGATGGGTCCACGCCAACCGGCCCCTCTTCCAATATTCCACCCGGAACTGCCTGGAGAGCAGGCCTCCCTGCAGGGTGAGGTTGAGCAGGAAGTTGTTGCGCGAGGTGGACAGCTGGTAGAAGAGCTACGAGGGTAAAAACAAGAGGGCGGGAGGCGTCACGGCCGGCGGACGGACAGAAAGAGGGAGAAACGAGAGGAGAAGACGTCCGTACGGAGTCAGGCAGCCGGTCTTCTGCGCTGCGTCTTCTTCTTTGGTGGTGTTGGGGCTTTTCGGCGGCCAGCGTCTCGCCGTGAGGTCCTACTCGCACTGGGATAGCGATGTCATACTGGCCAAGACCGGACAGAAAAGCAGCTACGGGGAGGAAGATGAAGAAAAAGCAAAATCAGAGATTTATCGGGGAGAAATAAATCAGGAGAATCTCAGTGACCCTAATTAAAAACAGCCACTTGTTCTGAGGAACATGACTCAGGATTTCATGACGCAGATGACACAAATTAGCTTGCGGCTTTTTTGGACCACAAACGTCTGGGCTCCTCCACTCTAAGACCACCCGCCCACCCTCTTCGCGAGGTCAAAGGGATGTTGCCATGGTTACGCTGAAACTGTATACTTCCCGTCTGTCCCAGTGTGTGTCAGGGCCTGGTGGAGATTTATTGTCCAAACACACATGGCTCCAAACTGCTAGCGTCAGCTAACTAATGGAGAAAGGTCACCAGCACATAGGGCCGGTTTTCCTCAACCCTTTGGTGGAGACGCAGCCCCTTCCCACACACGGTAAATACCCAGAGATCAGAGCGGCCTGGTACGGGCTTGGGGAGATCCGTGCTGGGAAAATTACTCCGTAAGCTGGCTCAAAAATGAAGCAAGCACAGTGGGAGCTGCTGCCTGAACAAGACGCCGGGTTTCCAACGTGTGTAGAAACAGAAAATACGACTAGCGTGAAATCTTGAAAAGGACACAAACCCACACGGCTGGCAAACATTAAATGTTCATCTCCGTTTAAACACTTTCCCAGGACGGATCCCCAGCGCCCTCGCGCAGCATCGGAAGTCATGAAGCCAGTTTGAGCACAAAGTGCAGGAAATCCTCCCGGTGGGAAAATGAAGGGAAAAGCACTTATTACTCACCTGCAAGAAGGAAATTAGGGAGACCTCACACACAATCAAACATCCCCCAATAAAAAAACCAGCAAGCCCAGTTAGTTTAAAAAAGCTGGAAGCTTTAGATGGTGGAACAATCAGAAAACATGCTCAACACGCTCACACTGCTGCTGTGGCTACCAGCCGTTTGTTTCATCCCTCACTTTCCATAAATGGAGGAATTAGCTCATCCACTGCCCCTCCCAACCCCACTTTGGCCGCCACAGCCATCAAATCCAGGCGGGCCAGAGGGAAAGACTTGCTAAATTTAAAGCGCGACCCTCCCTGCTCTGAAGCGGCGGCTCCTGCGATAAATCCGCCCACTGAACGAGGCATCACCCTGCCTCCTGTTATCGCCAAAAACATGGAAGGAAACTCTCCGCTCGGAAAACGTCCCCACCCTCCGTCGCAGGCACGCGTTCACAGCAAACCCTGCCCTGCCTCGTTTCGGGACGATACCGCAGGAAGAACAATGGGGAGCGTGCAGGGAGAGCCTGCGTAGAGGTCAAGCTAGCAAGGCTAAGGCAGGAGGTCGCCGGGAGGACTGGGAGAGTCATTTCGCCATCATCCATTTCACTCTTGCAGGAAGTTTAGGTAAAAATGACTCAACGGGGTTATCGTCTGTGCTCCTACGAGCCAACGCCTGGGTCAGAGTCAAGCTCAAGGAGCGAGGACGAGATGGACGGGGAGGGAGTGGAAAGTTATGATTAAAAAACACTCATGGCCAAGTTTTCTCTCGCACGGTTCTAGAGGAAGAAGGTCCGATTGGAGGTGCCGTCTTTTCCAGGGGTGTTTCCTTTGACCTGCAGCGTGAGGACGATACGGCTGGTTGTCAAGATATGGAAGAACCGGTTCAGAGGTCAGTAGATGAGTGAGCTGGTTAACCTGCCCCGCCTATCGTTAATGACAACCGACGGGATAAATCCCCATCATCAAAGAACGGACATACTTTTGGACCGTCTTCATGACCCCCTAAGGTCTCCACAGACCCCCTGATTCAAGCGCACGGGTGGAGTTCAAGGTGAGCGCCGCAGACCTGAGGGCCTTAGATGTTCCTCAGCCGGGTCAGACCCCAAACGGAACCAGGGCTACTGAAAACAGGCCGATAAGGTCCAGCCAACTCTGGGTCTCGACGCAGAGGTTATTTTTGGCTGTTTGTGTTGAAATGAAAAGGTACGCTTGTTCCCAGAAAGGCAGAGTAGAAATCCAGCCAAAAGGAGGGCGGGACGCCAGGCCGACACTCGTAGACCGCGAGCGGCTAACGGGCCAACTGCGCGGTGGACCCGTTCGGATGGTTTTACCCGGCCCCCCCCTCTGACACTCACCTTGGGAGTGGACAAACTCATCCCTGCGACCTCCTGCGACCTCTGTGGCAAACACGATGGCGACGACAGTGCAGACCAGACCAGTCCTCCATAGCGTTTCCATGGTTACTACAGTGATTGCTATAGTAACAGACTTCAGTGCATTGTCCCAACATTTCTTCTGCCCTCTGGGATGCCCCGTGGCCTACAGGTGGGACGGCGCTGCGCTGTGTCGGGCCATGGCTGCAGGTGGAGACGGTGGCAGCAGCCGCTGCAGCGTTCTGAGCACCCGATCCTGGACGGGTCCTCGCAGACGTGCGCCTGAAAAGGCCGGGTTCCACTCCTCTCTGGGGGAGGAGAAAGAGTTGAGTGAGGAAAAAGAAGGACAGGAAAGGGAGTGAAAAGGGAGGGGAGGGACAGACTGAGGCTGGGATAGGTGGGAGGCACCAGGGAGACGTGGGGAAACACAGATTTAGCAGAGAGAGCATGAGATCCCATTGACCCGCACGGTTCCCAGTCTAACCAGACAGACCCAGCCTGGTGGTACTCCAGTCCGCCCACGCCTGCATTGTTCGCTCAGCTAATCAATCTTGGATTTAGTGGAGGGCAAACACTTTGCCTTTCACTCTGATGACCAAAGACAAGAGCAGGTCCCAACCTGGGGCCCCTGGGGCCCCGCTCTTTACGCTGCCTGCCCACCGGAAAGAGTTCAAACACAAAGGAAGCCATTGATCCTGTAAAAAGCTCCACTTATTGCCCAAATAGGGTTTGAAGTGGGTATTATGTCAGAGGCTCTGGGGGTAAAATGAGCCAATTTGAGAGGAGCAGCAGGTTGCCATCACTGCTCCACTGGCGGACTGTGGTGGCTGGTTGTATGGCTGAGTGCCTTGCTGGCCTGTTGCCTGACTGTACAGCTTACTAATTGGCTGGCATCCTGGTTAGCAGACAGATGGTGTCAGCTCGTTCCCATCTGAGTGCAACCACAGATCCCGGGACATGAAGCAGCGCTGGTCCCGGAGCAGTTTTGAAAGATAAAAACACAAACTGGGGCCTTTAAACACACCCCTTCAGGCCTTTGCACAACAACGCGATTCAGGCCAAATAGGAGAGACTGCAAGCGGCCCTCGGTTCGCTGGAAAGACAACAGATGACGAGCAAATGGAAGCCAGAATCCCTCTTATCACTGATGGCTTTGTAACTAATCTTTAAAAGTATAAAGTGAATACCTGAAAGTGGTTCCACATCTGGGAACAGAATATTCAGCAGAACTCTTGGTCTTTTTGTAATTATCGAACAGCCAGACATCATCTGCATAATGTTTCACCGTACCAGTAAAAGGGAATCTTTCCATCAGCAGAGCCTTTAGAAGCTCTCTCCCGCTGCCAGAAATAACAGCAACGAGGCTTATCCCGTTACTAAACTGCTGACTGGAAGGTTTTCCGACAGCTTGATCATTTTTTTCCAGGTAAAGGTAAGCTTTGTTCGTCCGAACGGATAAAACGCAGCCGTCCATTATGAAACCATCACGGGTCCCGCGGTGGAACCCATCGATTCTTCGCCGGGGCTGATTTCATCTGCGAGATAAGAGTTTGTTGTTCAACCCTGGGAGTAAGACGGAGCAGGTCCGCCTTATGAAAACAGTGGAAAATGACTTCCCCGGGCCCATAATCCCATTACGGACAGAGAGCAGAGCCAAGACGGGGAGTCACCGTTTCATGGGTGCCCTTCTCTCCAACTTGAGTTTCCTGGCTAAGAACTGCAGTGTCAGCTAAATGTGAACCCTCTCTGTTCTCCTCTGCGCCTCCCCTCCATCCATCCCTCCCTCGGTGCCGTCTGGAGTGGCGAGAACGAGCGCAGACGCCACCCCTGGCCCAGATGGCTGGCGGCTAACCAACTGCAGCCAAAGGTAATCGGAAGCAGATGGGAAACCTTTCGGTGACGACAGTAAGGGAAGAGAGTCGCCTCCTAAAAAGAGGAGGGGAAAAAACAAGTGTAAGGCCCAGGGAGGGGGGGAAAGGGGGGAGGGGGGAACCAGCGAACCCGAGGGTATTAACGCCTCGGCCCCAGAGCTCAGGAACCGGTTTAGAAGGATGTTCCTGCGGCCTCAGATGTGAGGAGACCCAGAAGAAGGCGAAGCCCGTTAAAACCCCCGCTGGTCTGGTCCTGCTGCAGATTCCTGGTCCTGTGGACCAGGACCAGGACCAGGACCAGGACCAGGCGACGGTCCCTCTCTCTTCCCCTCCTTCAGGCCTTCTCCCACTCATTTCCTGCACATGCCACACTCCCCTCCACTTTCGTTACTCCTCCGCCTCACTCTCAATTTATCCTGGGTGCATTTTCAGACGTGCGCAAAGAGGTGATGGCGCTGCACATCCTCCAGGGTCTGCTGTGCAAAACTTTGCATCACTTTCAGAGAAATGAAAAACATGTACGCACGCGCGCGTGTGTGTGTGTGTGTGTGTGTGTGTGTGTGTGTGTGTGTGTGTGTGTGTGTGAGGGCAAGCCAAGCAAACACAGATGCAGTCTCGGCTCAGTATCTTGCTGGGATTTGCCATGAATATTGAGCAGATATATGGTAAAGGTGACGTTCAGCCAGGAGAGAGAGAGAGGGGGTGTCAGGTTTAGAGGTTAGAGAAGTAGGGTGGGAGATTGCAGGGAAAGCGGACACCAGGCGTGCCGACGACACGACTACCACCAATACTGCAACGGCACTGGCTCACATTATGCAAAGAAAAAAAAAGGTGGAGAGGAGAAGAAAGGGGTCGTTGTTACCATCAGAGAAAAGTTGGACCGCTCGGGATAATTAGGTGGGAATTTAGGGGAGGGGCCTAATCCGAGATAGAATCAAGACCCAGAAGCGTCTCATTTGTTATTTAGCTGCGGCGTTTTCACGGACCTAGAGCGGGACTGGTGTCCTCGTGTGAAAGTGCTGCCAGGGGGCGTGGAGCCATCAGCACGCTAACCAGAGCCATATGAGCGGCTGGGAGCACAGCGTCTGAGTGGGCCGAGCAGATGCCGAATGTCCCCGAGCCCTCGGGCTCACGTGCAACAACCCCGCCCCCCGTTTTTCCCTCCACATATAAACACGCACGCACGTTTTTGCATGTGCCGCTCAGATCCCTCCTTTTATCAGGCAATTTGAGCGACTGCTCCTATCTCATCTGGTTCCTCTGGTTGCTGGACTCGACACCTCCAAGAACCACGGGGGGGCCCTTCTTGGTCTCTCCGCTCGGAGGCAGGCGGGCATTCCGTTCTGTTCCCCCAAATAAACAGCATGCAGATGAAAAGTGGGAACGCAAACAGGCCGGAGAGCCTCGGATGTGCTCCCCTCACTCTCAAACCGAGGCCCCTCCAGTCTGGAACAATATTTGGTGAGAGTCTGAGACAGACAAGGGAGGGAGAGAGAGAGCTGACTCGACATGAAGTGAGTCAGCCAGAAAGCGGGGGGTGGGGGGTGGAACCGAGCACAGATGGCAACCGAGGGTTCCTCTTGACGGCCAGGGTCCATCTAGTCGGAATCCGGCAGGAGAAAATGTCAAAAATGTGGGAAAGCAGCAAAGACGGAAGCGCGAAATGCACCAAAAGTGCTGGTTTCCATGTGATGAGGATGGCAAATATGGCAATTTTTATTGTTGTTGTCAAAGAACACAGCGTTTAGAATGGCGTGGACTGTGTCTGCCGACTCTGGAGGTGGTACAAAAATAAAAGAAATGTTAGATAAGGTCCAAGAGAACTATCATTCTGGATAATCCACCTTATCCTCGCCTTCCTAGGAGGGTTTTTCTGGTCTGCGGTTATTTTTGTCCTCGTGCTGACTCCCACAAACACTGAAAGATGCTAAATTCAGAGCAGAAAAGCACCAAAAGACAATCATGGACATGTCTCATTGACAGAAACGAGGGGTCAGAACTAGAAGACTGGGAACCCAAACAACCCTAAAACATGGCGATTTGATTAAAAACAGCTGATTAAAGTTGTTAAATATGTAATTCTGATGCTTCTCCAGCTGGTCACCCTTCACTGTACCTGATGAGCCACATCACGCCCTGATCAGCCTGCACACACACACACACACACATACACACACACACACACACACACACACACATACATACATACACAGACATGCGCGCGCACGCACACACAGGCCCGCACACACGGTGGTAGTCTTGTCATGAGTAATTTAGAGGAGATAATCCAAAAATAGACCTCGCGGTATCACATTAAAAAGGACAAAAAGTAGATCTGGGGTCTGCAGACAGCGGAGAGCGCCTCCCTCCAGCATCACGCCTTTGCCCGTTTGCCTAAAAAAGTTGGTTCTTTCGAGGTGAAACAGGCAGCAAGCGTGTCCGAACTCGGTGACCTACCTCTGCAGAAGTTTCCGTGCGTGTGTCCTCGGTGCTCTGTCCTCCGCAGCGGAGCGGAGAAGCCTCGACTCCGGCCACCTCCACGGACACGGAGCTGGTCAAGCCCGCCCCGCCGCACACACGCGGCGTCCGCTTCACACCTGCAAAATAAAAGCAGCTCCAGCAGGAGTTTAATTAGAGCCGGTTTGGGCATTTATCAAAAATTAGTTTTTGTCCTGTGTAACGTAACGGTTTGGTCCAGTTTTAGGTAATTTTATCTCCATTAGAAAATTGGGTTGATTATATACTGTTTAAATACTTTAGAGGTGAAGTGGTTGCCCCAGTAACTGTCGTTGCTCATTGGTTTTTTTTTTGGCACATCAAATTCATCTTAATAGGTAAGTTGTGACTTGAACTTTTACTTCCCACATGTGTGTGCTCATGATGACCTGCATGTATGACCCTGACCTTTCACCTTTGTGTTCAAGGGAGAGATAATCACTTTTTTTTAAAACACATCTTTTACTTTGAAGGTGCACATCTAACTATTCATATCTGATTTTGTCGGACTTGATTCCGCATTAAAAGACTGATCGGCTGCTCAGTCTGCACCCAAAGGTAGCAGCTGCAACTAGTGTGTGTGTGTGTGTGTGTGTGTGTGTGTGTGTGTGTGTGTGTGTGTGTGTGTGTGTGTGTGTGAGAGAGAGAGAGAGAGAGAGAGAGAGAGAAAGTGCAAGAGAGAGTTTGCATGTGAAATTATACAGCCTGGCAAGAAGCAAAAGTGCCTAAATCTGTGTGATTTAAAGAGACAGAAATGGACTGGCTGAACAGAACATTATGTTTCCTTTATTTTAAAGTGTAACCGCTAAAATCCAAGAATCGCTGCGTTTATCTGACATCTCACAGGTTTGTATAGAATAACTAAACACAAAAAGCGTAAATTTCCAACTGTTTGCTGTTGTCACCCTAAATTTGCTGTCACCTAACTTTGTCTTACCACAGCAACACCCTGATCTAGAAAATAGTACAGACCACAGGTCACACACAAAAAGAGGTCTACAGGTCGCAGCTTCCATCAGCTAAACCACTTTCTGTCCAGTTTACGCCAAAAGTAAAATACTAAGTTAAATATGAGCAGTGTTTGAAAAGTCTAGAAAACTTTGATATAGAATAAAGCCTCTTTTTTACAAACCATTTTGATTCTTAATCTTTTTTTCCAAACAAAAGCAACATTTCGTGTTTAAATCCTGGTTGTGGCAGGGATAAATCAACCCAGTAGTGATGTTTAAACCAACCACCTGTTTTTAGGCCTCTATGCTAAGCTAACTGTGCCCCGCTAATTTGACTTTCTTTCTTTTGTTTGACATAAAGAAATTTCATCTGACATTTTTTCAGCACTGTCAACAACATCTCTCTCACTCTCTCTCTCTCACTCTCTCTCTCTCTCTCTCTCTCTCTCTGTGTGTGTGTGTGTGTGTGTGGTAGAACTTGCACTGCTGTCAGATTATCAGATATACCTTCGTCTCTGAAGCAACAACAGGCGGAGAGCAGATTTTCCTGTTGTGTTTTAAAACATTACAATAAAAAGTGATCCGTCGGTTCAGGCGTCACCTGGGAAACGTGTGGAACCTGGATTAACCTGGATTAACCTTGATTAACCTGGATTCTGATGCCTGACGCCTCATTCATCTCATCACAGAGGTGTTTTATTTGTCTTCAGGTGCGTAAAAACTGAATTTCTCATCAACCTCAGGCTTGAAAGTGTGTTTTTAAAGACTTTTAAAGACTTGTGTTTCCACAGCTGTGCTGTAAAACTCAATTAAAGACCACAGGCACCACGCTTGGCCTGTGGCATCATCGCGCTGGCACAAAAGCGGAGGAATTATGGCCGCTAATTATAAATAGCCTCTTTATGGGGTCTGAAGGTGGATGGATAATTGTTGCGACAGCTGTTGAAACAACTGCATTTATTTTTACAGTTGTTCTGACCACCGTCGCACCAGGTCGTCCACGGCAACAGAACCAAGATTTCATGTGCAGAATGTTCTCGTAAACTGGAGTGTTTATAGGCCGTGTGAACGTTCCGTTTGGTCCTGATGAACACAATAAGGCAGAGACTGGGTTCCTGTAACAACAGAAATGATCAAAAATGATCAAAAATGATCAGCAGTTCTGGCTCTGGTGCGTGCTCACCGGCGGTGGGAAGATGGAGATGAAAGAAACGAAGCAGTCGGTTTTGTCGACTGTCACTTTTTCCATTTGGTTCATCTCCGCTGCCGTTTTACCAAAAAACTTGCTACATTTTCACAAACATGTTCCATGTTAGCTTGTTTAAGCTCCTGATAAACGTCAAATTAGGTAAAATATTCTTTTACATACTCATTTACTGATTTATTATTTACAACCGAAACTAAGCCTTAATTATACTTCTTTGTTTTGAATAAATACTCCAGAGAAATTATCTCGATAGAAACAACTCTTAATTCAAAGGTAATGTTAACAGTTTATTACATATATTAATACTAATATTTATTATTATGTAAAATAATAAGTTAAAAAAACATCTCTTCTGCATTTAACTTTATTTATTGTGTGGTTTTATTTTCTAGGTTAAACATCCTTTTTTACAGGCTTTTATCTATTATACATGTAGGGGTTTTTTGATTAAGTGGAAAAAATGGCCTTTTTTTGTCTTGAACACGTTTTTGGAGTGCACACTTGTGTGCGTGTGTGTGTGTGTGTGTGTGTGTGTAATTGTGTGAGATCTCTCCTTCTTTCTTGTACGCTGAGTCAGAAGGTGTTTTTCCACCGTTCACACCGTCCCTGTCTGCTCAAAAACATGTTTGTCTGCCTTTTTTCTCTCCATTAAAGCACATTTCAGTAAAAACCTGCGGAGGCTGGAGCCTTGAAGACGTCACACACTCCACTGTGGGTTTAACGTTCGCCGTGAACTGCGCACGTGCGCGAGTCTCGACCCTCAGAGCCGAGCTTAACCTTTTAAAAGTGACGGCTGCTGGGATGCCTCGTCTGGGAAGTGGCTGCTTCCCTGAGAAGAGGCCTCCGTGCGCTGTGACGTGCACGGCCTCGGTCCGCGCCGTTGGCTCTGCGGCTCTTTGTTGTGGTCGGGCCGCGGTGGCCTCGTGTGGTTCTGGGAGACGTTGTCCACCTTGGATGTGGGCGACAACTCACAGAAGAAGAAGAAGAGGAAGAAGAAGAAGAGGAAGAAGAAGAAGAAGAAGAAGAAGCCGAGGCTTTTTCTTTTGATTCGACCTAAAACAACAACAACAAAACCCCAAACAGGCCGTCCTTCCCAGCCCACCCTCCAAAACGGCCCCTCTGGCCCCCCCTGCTAATGCTAGCGTTCGTGCTAACAGTCTGGATGTGAATTGTGACGTTTTCCCTCTATCATCTCTTCCCCGGCGATGGAAAACGGTGAAGGGAAAGAGCTCGGAGCGCCGAGCACCTGTCGACGGAAGCGCGAGCTGCTGGAGAACGACGCCTGAGGGCGGACTGCAGCTTCCTGTTGTGGCTTCTGTCATCAGGCTGTTCATCTGCAGGCGCTGTGCAGAAGTGTGGGCGCTTCTTGAGAAATATCACATCCACACAAACGCACAATCTGCCCCGAAAAAGACAATCAGAGGAGAGAAGACGAGAGTCAGGCCACCGGCCTGGAACCTCACATTTACAGGCTGTTTTTTCCACATCCTGCCAACTCCTCGCTGCCGTTGGGCTCAAATCACAGGTTTCTGGTGCTGATCTGGGCTGTTTCTCCCTCCTCCCAGCTCTCACCATGTCCACGGACCCGGCGGCCGAGCTGCCCTTCTTCTACGGCAGCATCAGCCGGGCGGAGGCGGAGCAGCACCTGAAGCTGGCCGGGATGGACGACGGCCTCTTCCTGCTGCGCCAGTGCATCCGCAGCCTGGGGGGCTACGTTCTGTCGGTGGTGTGCAGCCTGGAGTTTCACCATTACTCCATCGAGAAGCAGCTGAACGGGACTTTCTGCATAGCCGGGGGGAAGCCTCACTGCGGGCCGGCCGAGCTGTGCGAGTTCTACAGCAAAGACCCGGACGGGCTGGTGTGCCTCCTGAGGAAACCCTGCCTGCGGCCCGCGGACATGCCCGTACGGCCCGGCACCTTCGAGAACCTGAAGGAGAAGATGGTGAGGGACTACGTGAAGCAGACCTGGAACCTGGAGGTGAGCCTCTGCTGCTTTTAGGGCTTTTTTCCCCCCCAGAAACCCAGAAACCCTTAGATTCTGGTCTGGTTTGCTCAGGGGGAGGCCATGGAGCAGGCCATCGTCAGTCAGGCGTCCCAGCTGGAGAAACTGATCGCCATCACCGCTCACGAGCAGATGCCTTGGTACCACGGTAACATCCCCCGCCAGGAGGGCGAGAGGCGGCTTTACTGTGGAGCCCAACCGGACGGGAAGTTCCTGTGAGTTCCACAAGGTTCCTTCTAGAAAAACGGTCACAAACGAGCCTGTTTGCGCCCGTGAATCCGGCTGACCTGCGTCTCTGTGTTTTTAGGGTGAGAGAGAGGGATGAGCCGGGCTCCTTCGCTCTCTCCGTCATGTACGGGAAAACGGTGTACCACTATCAAATCCTCCAGGCCAAATCGGGCAAATATTCCATGCCAGGGGGGACAAACTTTGACACCATCTGGCAGGTTCGGCGCCCCAGCTTCGCCTTGGTTTCCTGGATACGTCCATCCTGCTGCTGCTGCTGGTTGAGTTTTTATAATTTCTGTGTATTTTTTTCTGCTACTAGCTGGTTGAGTACCTGAAAATGAAACCGGACGGCCTGGTGACGGTTCTCGGAGAGGTGTGCATTAATGGCAGAGCGGCTGAAAGTACGATCCCCCTTTTTTCAACACTTGTTTGCCTAAAATTTGCAGCTAAAAACACATTTTTGATCTGTGTTTCTCTGCAGAGCCCCCCAATGTTCCACAGCCGGTGAGTTTTACATTTTTTTTTCACTGAATTGTTAAAGTCTGCACGTTTTTTTCTGCCTGAAACTGACTGACTGAACCATTTTAGCGGCCGCAGCGACAAAATGGCTACACGCCGCCCCCTGGCGGCCACCTGGCCGAAGCGCGGGCCGCGGCCCCAAAGACGTCTGTGTCGATGGCTGCAGATCAGGACCCCGGGACAGACTCCAACCCCTACCACAACCCAAATGAAATACGGAAGTTCAGCATCCAGAGGAGCCAGCTCCTCATCGATGAGGTGGAGCTGGGCTCCGGGAACTTCGGCTGCGTCAAGAAAGGCGTCCTCAGGACTGACTCGTGAGGAAACCTTAGGAAACAAGCCACCTCCTGCACCTGAACCGCTTGTCTGAAATGCTCCAAATCTTCCCTTCAGAGGCCAGGTTGACGTTGCCATCAAAGTGCTGAAGAGCGATAACGAGAGTCTGGTGAAGGACGAGATGATGCGGGAGGCAGAGATCATGTACCAGCTCAGCAACCGCTACATCGTCCGCATGCTGGGCCTGTGCAACGCCGAGAACCTGATGCTCGTCATGGAAATGGCCCCTGCTGGACCCCTCAACAAGTTCCTCTCTTCAAAGAGGTCATTTTACCCTGGAAATCAGCCATACCACCAGAAAGCAAAGGATATTATTCTGTGACTGACCTCTTTTTGCCGTTTGCCTCCAGGATTTGCTGCATATGACGCCGGCTAGATGCGTTGCTATGGTTACAGAGAAACAATCCTGACGTTCAGGGTGTTTTTGTGCTCGTGTTTGTCCCGGCAGAGACACGGTGACGGTGGAGAACATCGTCCAGCTGATGCACCAGGTCTCCATGGGGATGAAGTATCTGGAGGAGAAGAACTTTGTGCACAGAGACTTGGCGGCGCGCAACGTCCTGCTGGTCAACCAGCGTTTCGCCAAGATCAGTGACTTTGGGCTCTCCAAGGCCCTGGGAGCAGACGACAGCTATTACAAGGTAGAAACAGCCGACGGGAGCCAGCTCGCCTCTGCTTTACCGGTTAAAACTCACGTCCTGCACATTAACGTTCATTTGGCTCCATTTTATTTGAATATTGTGGACGCTAACTTTTGAATTTACAGGTGGTTTTTGCAAACGTGTTGACATCGCTGATTTGCACGCTTGAGTGACTGTTTCCCAGGCACTGGGAATCATTCACCCTCTGTACAACCTGCCTTTGTAGGCCCGTACTGCAGGCAAATGGCCACTGAAGTGGTACGCTCCAGAGTGCATCAACTTCCGCAAGTTCTCCAGTAAAAGCGACGTGTGGAGTTTCGGCGTCACCATGTGGGAGGCCTTCTCCTACGGAGGCAAACCCTACAAGGTATGGAGCGAGCGCGAGGGCATCTCCAGTCCAGCCATGAGACAGCAGCCCGTCTCCCCACAGCAGCAGCCTTGTTTTCGAATCTGCTTCTGCCCCGATGTGTCCAGAAAATGAAAGGACCGGAGGTGAACCAGTTTATCGAGGCTGGGAACCGCATGGAGCGTCCAGAGCCGTGTCCAGAGAAGATGTACGCACTGATGAAGGAGTGTTGGACATACAAGTAGGACACGTCTCTCCTCTTTTCGCTGTCGGTGCGTGTGGTAATCCGGTGGGTCACTGTCCCGTCACGTCTCCTCTCTTTCACCAGGCACGAGGATCGTCCCGACTTCAAGAAGGTGGAGGAGTCCATGAAGTCCTACTACACTTCCATATCTAACAAGAGCCAGTGACCCGCGGCTGCCAAGTCAACAGGAACAATGTGCATTCTGTCCCCGTGCTGCACAAAGCCGCTTTTCAACCGACCACTAAAGAGCAAAAACAAAGAGCTTCTTATGAGCAGCACACTTGGACCAGCTTCAATTGCTCTGCTGATGCAGTTTAACAGGCTTCACTGGCGACCAATCTGCATTTGCGTACTAGATTTCAGCCTGCAGGCCTCGGACCTGTCTGTCTGTCTATGAGTTTCAGTGTTGATGATTATCATTTACACGGGCGATCAAACTAGTATTTTTGGCAGTATCATGGGTAAATGTTGTCAACATCTTAAAGTATTTTTTGTTGTTTCTAGGCCAGAAATAACTGAGATCAACATCACTGTTGATTCAGGTATTACAGGATGTTTTTGTTTGCTTGTTTTTCTTTTATTTTCAAAAGCGCCTGTGAATAAATCGGTAATAAATAGGTAAACAGGTTCATTAAATAAATAAATAAAAGCCTACTAAATGTTGCATGAATGAAGGATATCACAACAAACATCAGCATTATGTATGACAAGGTTAAAGCCAGATTATGTGGGGGATCATGTGACGGCCCTGTGCCTGGATTTAAATCTTGTATTATTCCGACTTCTGCTATAGAGATATTTACTGTGGATTTCGTGGCTGCCAAACAGACCCAAACATGTTTTGTGGATTAGTGTGACCGTATTATAAAATCAGTGAAGTTAGACCCCCGACCTCCGGAGGACGTACTCATGAGCCAGGCAGCGATAGAAGCCGGAAGTTAGTAGATGTATCTTCAAAATAATAGTGTAAATGACTATGTATTTGTGGAATCATTTAAAGCAAAGTCCTAAATATGTAAAGTTGTTATAATATATCAGACGGTAACGTATCATTGGTTGATTAAAAAAAAGTAAATGGTGACATTGTCGGAATTATTTTTTTAGCTGTAAAATATTTTGAAAGTCCCCACCAGAAGTTAACGTTAATATCGCCACTTGACGCCGGGATACTTTTGGTTTGCAGGGAGGAGTCAGACTGTAGTTTCTGTATTAGTGACATGTTTATTGAATTTACAGTATTTTTTAACATTAGTGTCACAATGTGTCCATAATGTAGTCGGTGCGTGCTGTCCAGATAAAGCTAATCATTGGCAGTGAAATATTTTCGCTATATAACGTACATATATTTTTAAGCTCGAAGAAAGTAACGGAACAGGAAGCCGAAACAAGTAAGTTCGGCAAAGTGTCTTTCAACTGTGCCGTTTCGTCATCGTTTTATTATTCGTCGGACATATTGTGCGTTTTTACCATCCTCTTACACGCGTCGCAGTGTATTTTAGGTCAAAATAAGCCGCCTGGTTTGCGTTTGTGTGTTTGTGGAGGTTAGCCGAAAGCAACAAGTCCGACCGAGTTTAGCGCTAGCTAGCCGCGTCACCATTAAACTTCTTACGGTCGTCATGTGCCCTGCTGCTAAATCTCCGGTTTTTACCCCTTAAAAAGGGGCACATTCGCGTTGAAGGGTCCGGCATTGCGGCTGTGGAGGCTCAGGGACTCAAATGTCGGTGTAAGTAATCTTGGTAGCGCCCTGTTTCGGTGGCAACAAGCGATTTATTGCCATTCCGCAGATTCTTGCTTTAGGGCGGCATGAAGAGGAAATGATTCACTAAAACCACCGTTTCATCTCAACTTTCTCAACCTGCTCGTTTGTGTGACATGCATCTGCCAGCCTTTGCACTCCCCACCATAAAAAGCAGAAAAATGCCAGGCAGTGCCTTTACATTTATAAGAGCTGCCTCCTGATTTAAAAGGCGTTTGACGGGTTTTAGGCCAAAGTTGCATTACAAAAGAAGCAAATATCAGCTCTATGCTGATGTAACACTGATTGGTGTCAAATCAAATGCATGCCTCTTTATCTTTACCTGCAGGTGAAAAGAGCCGCCATATTGTTCCGCCCAGGTTCCCGACAGGTTTTTCCCTGACGATAATTCACCAGAAGCATTCAACCAGATCATCGCATGCAACCATGTCCAATGCCCTGAAACAAGTCTTCAACAAAGACAGGACATTCCGGCCCAAGCGCAAGTTTGAGCCCGGGACGCAGCGTTTCGAGCTGCACAAGAAGGCCCAGGCCTCTCTGAACGCCGGGCTGGACCTGAAGCAGGCGGTGCAGCTGCCCCACGGAGAGGACCTCAACGACTGGGTGGCCGTCCACGTGGTCGACTTCTTCAACCGCATCAACCTCATTTACGGCACCATCAGCGACTCTTGCACCGATCAGACCTGCCCCGTCATGTCGGGCGGGCCCAAGTACGAGTACCGCTGGCAGGACGAGCACAAGTACAAGAAGCCCACGGCTCTGTCGGCCCCCAAGTACATGAGCCTGCTCATGGACTGGATCGAGGTACAGATCAACAACGAGAACATCTTCCCCACCAACGTCGGTGAGTGTGTTGTTGAGGCTTCTCCCTGTCAGATTCTGAACCTTTGCTGTGGGAAATCCACTTTGAACAAGCCCAGGGATTGTTGTTGCGCATCCCAGAGTCGTTACTTATGTCACGAGATAATGTCATTTGCACAAAGTGTCCTGTTTATTCGCCCTATAAATGCTTTCAGCGCACGACCCAAATTGCAAAAACCCAAGCTGGCGTTGCATAAACCTTTAATTCCATAACCAGAACCTCCTGAGGTCAGAGCAAGGTAATCCAGAGTAGAAGAAGAACGCTGCACAAGGCTGTGCTCCTTCGCATTGTCCCATCAAACGTTTCAGCAATGAGGAAAAGCTGTTCCAGTATCACCGGCCGAATCTGTGAGTGGTAAACCTTCCGTAAGAGACATGAGGGTTGATAAGAAGCTCAGATGTTTACAGCGTGGCAAACATCCTTTAAATACATCTGTAGTCTTGCTCTAATCTGCACAGCCTTGATTCATCGTTATAAATAACTGGGCAGGGTTTTTTTCCAACGTTAAAATAATATGTGCACATCTGCCTGAAGTACACAAACCTGCAATATCGGGAATCTATATTTTTCCAATCGAACGGGCTTTAAATTGATCATGAATATGCAAAAGTAGATCAAAAATGCTGGAGTCTCGCAGGACGACCGCATGTAAAATGCGAGGCCAGACAAGAGGGGGACCTCAAGGGTTTGGCATTTGAGGACGCGTTTATTAGATGACCTGATGCCCACGGCAGACCTGATAGTGGCACGTTGCTGCTCTGCCGGCGTCTGCGTGCATGGGTGTGTGCAGTTCTTGGCAGCTGACGCTGGAGCCATTCAGCCACCGGGTTTAAAAATAAGTCCCGCCGTGAATGGAAGCGGCCTCTGGCGCAGTTGTCCTCTGGAACAAATTCTTGAAATACTGAGGAATCAGTCGGAGCAAAATGAGCCACGCCGAGGTAACGAGCCGATCGGAGCGGCGGTTTCACCGGAACCAGGAAACAACATGAATATTCAGCAATATAACCCAATTTTTGCCCTAAATAGAGCAGCTGTGTTGCTTTCTGCAAGACAGGGGGGCAAAGGTCGTGCAGGATTGACGGCGGCGGTCTCCTGTCTCCATCTGCCCAGGTACTCCCTTCCCTAAGACCTTCATGCAGGTGGCTAAGAAGATCTTGTCTCGTCTGTTCCGGGTGTTTGTCCACGTCTACATCCACCACTTTGACCGCTTGAGCCAGATGGGGGCCGAGGCTCACGTCAACACCTGCTACAAGCATTTCTACTACTTTGTCACTGAGTTCAACCTCACCGACCACAAAGAGCTGGAGCCTCTGGTGAGTCACGTCACACTTTCAGAAACCCCCTTTTTTTAAAATCTACATTTACTTTAGTACAGCCCTGTCATTTATTCGCCTCCAGAGCTGGGATATTCATCGTTTATTCCAAAAAACTGTGATTAATGGCGCCTCGGTGGCCCCCAGGCTCAGGCTGTCGATTGTAATCCTTCATCTATAATTTTCTGACCTGCGCACGAGAAACCAAATGCGGTTAATCCTCTTTAGTCGACTAGATCTCGAAAACACACCAGGGTTCGTCGCCGTGGCGATGTGTCAACGTCGTACCTCGCCGGAGGTGTGTTTGGTGGCGTCTCTAAGCGCTGCTGTGGCTGTCTCTGACCTGCAGAAGGAGATGACCTCCAAGGTGTGTCACTGAGCGAGCGCCGGGCCCCCGCTGACCGCCGCCGCCGCCGCTGGAGCAGCAAAGAAAATCAAGTTCAGAGTCTATTTTTATATTTAAGTACTGTAATCTATTTTAGCCACATTCTGTAGGTTTTAACCCACATCTGTTCCTCTGGAGCCTCCTTCCGCTTCCAGAGCAGAGCATCCAGGTTCCTCTCTTGCTGTTGATGTTATTTTCCATGTTATTCCAATCTCCATCATTCCGGCATCCGTCCTTCTTTCCCTGTACTAGTATGGATTCTTATTGCTTGATTTAAAGATCATTTTGTTAATTAAAGTGACTCCGCTGTAGTAGAGTTTGAATGGGGTGCTTGTCCTTTATTCCCCTGGGAAAACATCTCCAGCAGCCGTCGTTTCGCTTTTGCCGTCAGATGTCAGACGCGGCCCCGGCAGCTTCAGGTCTCACAGGAGAGTGAAAACACGCGCTCCGCGCAGCTTGTGCGGCGTGCTCGCCATGTGCACACGCGTCCACAGGGCGGCGTCCGACTCCAGACTCCTGCCTGCGCCCGAACGCTGAAACCTCTGGGTTTCTGCCGTTTTTACGTAATCTGACCGCCGTCCCAGTTCCAGTCATGAGGGCTGCCAGTGGGGCCCTGGAGACCTGAATGGGGTCAATGATTCGCTGTAAACCGCTTACATAAGCACCGGGCCAGGCTGTGCTGGAGTGAACACACACTTTTCTGTTGTGACTTTGTCTAATTGGCACAACAACATTTATGGTGGATCAGTGACAAAAGGCTGGGTTATGTAAACGGTCTGGCCCTCCAGAAGCCAGCCAGGACCGTAAGGTTGAGCTATTCACACCGAAATGAAGGTGTGTTTCGTGACAATTTGCTGAAAATGAGAAAAAACAAACACATTTAACAGGTTTATTTGGATGAGAGATCAGCGAGGACAGACAGTTCAAGTCAAAACAATAAAGATAAGATGAGCGAATGTAACGTTTGTCCTCCAGTATCTGATAAAGATGAAATCATGGACAGTAAAACCATTTTTAAGAGAAAACTGGTTAAATGCTCTGGTAAAAAAAAAAGATCTCACATTGTCAGAGAGTTTTAGTATATTCTGCTCATATTATTTTAACTTCAGTTGTTAATTTGTGGCACAAAATCAGAAGAAATGAACCAAAAAAGTATGTCTGTGTTATCAAGGAATGACTCCCGCTGCGACTTGTGCAGAGACTTGATTTTATTATTCATTCTGGAAAGATGGAAGCGTCTGAACGCGCTGGCCTCTGCCTCCTCAGAGGATAAAAGGATGGATGGAAATCCTAATGAAACCACATGATGTAACCGTCAGCCTCAATAACATCAAGCGTTGCAGCGACCTCACTGCTGCTGAAACCTGATCCTCTTACAGGATCCCTCCTCTTCGTCCTCCTCCTCCTCCTCCTCCTTCCAGAGGAGCCCCTTCCTCCGGAAAAAGCCCTCCCCTCTGCTCTTGGCGACGTGTGCTACGCCGCTTACGTGTGTGGGCTGCTCTTCCTCCACCCCCCTCCGCTGTGTTTTTCTCTGGAATGTACCAGCAGGCCTGGGGAGGATGGAGGAAGGCCAAGAAAAGAGGAAGCGTCTCAAACAGGCTGAGAGGGTGTGACACAGGCCCCCGCTGTTGTTCCACCAGACACGGGGTGTGTGTTCAGCCTGGAGGCCATGTTGTGACACAGCAAACGGGAGGGGAACACACACCCGTGCTGCAGAAATACGGCTTCCAGCGTCACCGACTGTCTTCCGCAGAGAGGAGGTGCTGGAAGAAGCGTTCAGCTCCCTGATTTTCATTATTCCTGCGGTTCGTTTGGACAAACGTGAGCGCTTCCACAACCGTGTGCTGTTTGAACAGCCTCTTTGTTCAACACAATGAGGGGAAATTCTGGTTTAGCCGCACCGCCGCCACCGCACAATAACAGCTATTTCCTTCCTACCGTGGACGTGTGAGAGTTAATCCCAACAACGGCTGTGACATCAAAAGATAACTCAAGCTATTTTTTTAAAAAAAATGCACTCATTTTGCCAGGTGAGGGAAAACCTTCACAGTGCCGCTCAAGATACAAGATAGTCTTTCAGATTTATCACATAATCCGAAGGAATGTTCTGGGAATGAACCAGGATTTGTCCGTTGTGGCTATACAACAAGAGTTCAGTGCCAAAACTGGCGGTTCCTTATACCAGGGGAGCTTTTGTGCTTACTGGCTCCATTTTGGCGGATCAGAAAGCCCAGCACCTACGATACTGTTCATTACCTGAGACTGTGTAAATGTCTCAGGTACCGCCGGGGACACGTCCTTCCAGGAAGTTTACACTGGGAAGAATTCTTAGAAACCCTACAAGCAGCAGCCAGACGCGCTGGAACTTTCCCACTTCTGGGAAGTTTGCCTCTTCTTTTTCACCTCCGAGTCTTTGCCAGTGTCATTGGAGCGTGCCGAATGTGCATTTCACAAATACTTTTAGTTAAAACCACGTCGGAGCTTCTTCACAGACGCACGTGCGCACAATATTTAGCTTCCATGGACACGTTCGTGAAAAATACTGACATTGGCCTTGGCGTTGGGATGTCAGCGGAAGTAAAGTCACAACCTGGGTATTTTGCAACCTGCCAATCAGGCTCCACAGTCGAGTGTGTTGTGTAATACATTTCTAAAGGTGTGCCCAGGAGGTCAGGACTTAGGTCTCTTATAATTTCACAATATCCTCGCTGGTGTTGTGCACCAGTAGGTGGTTCCTCCTTCTTCTGTTTTCTGCAGATCGTGCAAACTTATTTAGTTGGGTTTTGGGTCTCTGAGGAAAACGTGGCCACCTCCTTCTGCATCTCAGGCTGCTTGGAGTACAGGCGGGCAGAAGATTCTACCCCTGCAGGTGGTGTACAAGGAGCCGCTGGGCCGTTCCCAGCTAACAACCGCTCCAACTCTACCCCTGAAATGTTGCAATGAGCACCAAATGTGTATTTACGCTCGGAGTGATTAGGTTCTTTGAAAGGCTCCTTAAAGTATTGAAACAAGGACGGGGACTGCAGGACAGATAACAACCGAGCGATCTCCCCATACGTAGGTTTAGGCCTTGAACCGTAGTGCAAACACCAACAAAAACAACCAGACACACCTCTGTCAGATCAGCCCCCCCCGCCACCACGTCTTCTTCTGCCATTCATGTCGGTCTGCCGATGGCGGCCCCTCCCTCTCCACGTTGACCTGCAGTGACACAGACCCACCCCCCTGCACTTTGAAGTGTGATCTTGTTTTCCCACTGAACTCTTCGCGACACATGTGCCGGAGTGCGTCTGAAACTTGCGTAATGTTTGCTACCGCTGAGCTCATGTTTGGAAGCCGGGCGCTGATAGGAGGAGAGGCGGAGAGCCTCCAGTCACAAGACATCCTGCTCCTGCAAACCACGCCAACAGGGCCCCGTAGCAAACCACCTGGATAAACAAATTCATCTTCCACGCAGCAAATCGCGACTTTAAATAATGCCAACAGTGATATTTTAATAGCATATTTCTGCAGGATTTCCGCTTCCTCAATTCAATACAATTCTGTTTATTTTATTTTTTCACAATAACAATTGGCTCTAGGTGCTTTACAGGGGCAGAAACCTAGAGCCTGAAGCCCCAGATGAGCACAGTAGCAGGAAAAATCTTCCTTTTAACAGGAAGAAACCTTGAGCAGGACCAGGCTCACAAGGAGGAACCATCCTGCTGAAAGTGAAATAGGGATTTGGCACATTTTCTGACATTATTTGGTGTTATTAGAAAAGGTGCATGTGAGAAAACCCAAATATGACAGAATAAATATCGTTTTTGTGCTGCCTGGACTGCCTGTAATCTGGTAAACCACTTCCCGGCGTTAGCACGTCAGTGACAACGATGCAAGCGCAGCTAACAATTAGCAGAAGAGTTCAGAGACACGTGGTTACATCAGCAGAGTTATTGGGGTTTTTTCATTATCATGGGCATGAGATGTGTGCACACACACACACACACACACACACACACACACCTCAGTAATGATGACAACATGTTTTTTGCATCTTTGATGTTAATAACTGAACTGATGCGAACAAACCGAATGCTGCTTAAAAAAAACCTACGATCAGTCCTATTGGCAAGTTTTTAATGTAGATTAAAAAAAATTAGTAGGAAACAAGTTTAATTCCACATTTTCCCATTAGGAGAGCAATGTGGGCAGTTTAGGGGTCAAAAATGAGCACAGCCACACTTTCAAGCACCAGGAACTGTCATGACAAAAATGAGAATTTCTTCTTTTGCTGTTCATTTTTTGTTTCTACGTGGGTGTGAGCAAGCACACGTGCATGTGTGTGAGCGCACAGGCACACACACACACACACACACACACACACACACACACACACACACCTGTGCAGCCTCCTCAGTAGTCTGGTGACACCAGACTCCAAAACGTGTACTGTTAGCCTTGTGACATACCATTGGCTGGTGGCTGTCCTTACACATTTCTACAAAATTCAAAGACATAGTTAAATAAAAGCATAAGTGTGGGATTTTTTTTTTTTTTAATCCATTTATTGTCTGTGTAGGTTCTCAGTCATCCAGGTCATAGTTATCGAGAAAAGGTTCTCTGTTCATCTGGACTTTACAATAAACTTTTTGGAAAACGATTCGCCTCCTATCCAAAAGGCTTCGAAACGTTTTCCAGATTGGAAATTGGAAAGTCCAGATGAATGGGAAGCCGTTTCTCGGTTATCCATTTATTGCTATGAGTGAAATGCTGGTATTTGTACTCCACAATGCACTACATTTAATGGACAGCTGGTATATTTACATACAAAATGAATAGATACATTTAGATTTTCTTATAGAATAAAAACATAAACAAATAAATACAACGATAACCTCACTCTTAGGGAGCTGCTGTTGTAGTAGTAGTCAGCACACGTCATACATAAAAATATTGCATCAGTTCGGACATGGCTATGAATCTCTGTGAACATGTGCCTCAGCTTTATATAGAGTGCAGAGAAAGGGCATTAAATCGCCACCCCTCCGTGAAATCCATTCTATCTGTATTAGAACCACGATTGTTAATTTTGAAAACTGCAACTCCTGTTTATGCAGTGTTTTACTATATAACTGTGGGCTGCGCTAGCGGCACAATTCGGAATCATACTCCGTGACAGGGTAAACTTGTAGATCTGGTCCGTCTAACACGTTGCACTCGTCCCCCTCGACCTCAGCCCAGATCCCGGCCTCTGTTGCATGAAAACAAACCCCGGTGAGTGCACGTACGCGCCTTTCTCCTCTTTCATACATCCCGTCTTGCGGCCCCTGAAACAAAACAGACCTCTTGGGCTGCATCCCATTTCACGCACACTACCTTAGACCTGCAAACTTTTGCATGTTTTTTTTCCAAATGTCACCATAAATTGATATGATTCCCATCGCATAACCCATGTTGTCACATTTTATGTTGTGTCTCTTGATAAATTTGGTATTATGGGCGTTTTCAAAACGGTAAGATCGCGACGCTATTGTGGAAAGACACGAAATGGTACGCGGCCGCAGTGTCCGTTTCTGGAAAACACTCGACGCTCCGGTCCGATGACGCGAGCCTGAAGGGGGCGGGGCGAGGGGCGGGGCCTCTGGGAGGTTATAAAAGGCCCAGCTGCGCCGCTCTCTCCCCACCTTCCACGCATTTCCCTATCAGGCATCTTCCCCCGCGACCGTCCTCTGCGGCTTCCGAAGCAGTGGGTCGAACAACGACGCCAACCCTGGAGCTGTAAAATTAATAACGGGGTGAGTAGACAAAAAACTTCCTCCACAGCCGCCAGCTATCACTGTAATTGCACATACTCGTGTACATACATTTGAAGAGGGTGTGCATCGTTAGCCGTTATTCCAACATGAGTATTTTCCGTGTGCGGTCTTTGACCATCGGATTAAACGGAGAAACTCGCCGTTGAACAGCAGCCTTCATGCTAGGTACCGTTAGCATCGCTGCGGTAGCGGCCGTGGCTGTCGTGTTACTGCGGAATTTTTCTGAAAATTGCATTCATTCGTAATTTAGGTCATGTTCGCTCACCCAAGACAGACCATTATGTTATATTTTTAGCGTTAACTCGGGTCTTTTGTGGCTCCTGTGACTGCCTCGAAGCTAGGCGTGTTTGCCCCCCGAGCATGTGACAAGCATTAGCCGCTGTGTCATCGTTCTTAGTTTGGCGTATAACTTCAGTAAAATCGTTGTAAACGCAATATATTTTTATGCACATTGCGGGTGTAAGTGGCGTGTTTTGTGCTATCGCCAGGGCTCCCGTACAAAACGCCACAGCCAGCTCACCAGCGCAGTGTGACCGCTTGGGACTCCCCGGAACGACTCTCGTCTTTCCAAAAGGGCAAATTGGTTCCCCAAAACCACTGTCGCCGCCGCACACCAACCAAAAGATCGACCCCAACCCAAGCAAAATGGTTCAAAACAAGATCACCGAAGTCACCGGCTTTCACCGGTCATTCAAAGTAAGTTTAATTGCTTGAGACTTGATGCAGCCTCTTGGATCCGAGCATATGCTACATGGATATTTAGACACACATATATCTTTTGTTTAACCACGGTTTTTGTGCCTGTAAGCAAAATAGTTTTTAATAGCGCTTCACCATTCCGGTTTCTCGTTCAGTCTTGCTAAATGTTATTTCTGTTCCTTAGGGCCAAAATCCATTTGAGTCTGATGACTTTACTAAAAATGGATCCCATCTTATCGATTCATCGTTTAATTTTGATTCCCCTCCCAGACACGGTGAGTAAGATGATTAAAAAAAAAATAATTTAGTCGGTTACATGGCCTTAACGGCACACTTCTGGCTTTGCAGATATGCCTTCTAGCCAGCCCATCGACATCCCAGACGCCAAGAAGAGAAACAAGAAGAAAAAGCGCTGCCGGGCAACCGACAGTTTCTCTGGGCGTTTTGAGGGTAAATCCTTTTATTTCCAGTATGATTGCGTGTCAGGTGGAGTAGCATCCTAACATGACACACTTGATACTCCAGATGTCTACAGACTGCAAGAAGAGGTACTGGGAGAAGGCGCTTATGCCAGAGTGCAAACGTGCATCAACCTCATCACCAACAAGGAATATGCTGTCAAGGTAGGCGTCTGTTCTTTCCTGTCTGGTCTGTAAATGTGACAAGTATAGCCTACTGCCGCAGGCCGAGGCTACAGCCTTCGCCGTGTCCTGTCATGCTTGCATTTTTTCAACCATGTGCTCCCTGCACAGCCTGCCTGCAGGTTCTGTTTGTTTTGGGTTGCTTCTGTGCTCAGTTTTTTTCCTCCCTGCAGAGCTTGATATTGTTAGGAGGCCCTTCCCATAGCCGCTTTCACGCTGTGGCAGCCTATCAGAGAGCAGCAAAGAATGATACACCCCTCGTTTTTTACTCGCAGAGCCTCCGGGCGGCGCTAGTTGTGAGAACACTGTGTACTGGCGGTTGTGCCAAAACAAAAACCCACAAAGAGGAAGGAGGGGTGCTGGGAGAGATGTGGTCTGGGTGTTTACGCTGCCCTGTATGTACTCTGTACAGTTGCACTTTCTCTGCTATCCCTCTCCAAGCTGGGTGTGGACTTGACTTCTTAGAACTTCCTTCTTTGTTTAAATATAAAGAACATGTTTTTCTTTATAAGGGACAAAGGGCGATGAAGCATTCTCTTCTAACTTGTTATATAAGTACAGTGGGACTTTTATTCTTTAGCTCATAATTGAACATAAAACTGGGCTTCTAATTAAATCTCAAGGTAAATTCTGTTTTCAAAACAGCTAAAGGTTGAATTCTGGTCCCCTGGAGGACTGGTGTGCATGTCATACTATTAATATTTCAGAGGAACTGGGGCAGAGATTGTCATGTGACCTGTGATCTGTTGGTACTGTTCAGTCAGGGGTGGTTGGGCAGATCCCTCGAGAGTTGCTGTTCTGACGGGGAGGCAAAATGGTGTGTGTTATTGGTGTCATTTAGGAGCCAGAGGGGGCTCGGACAACTCCTGACAGATGTCCGACCCTCCCCCCTCCAGACAGGGCCGGCTGTGTGTTGCAACAAAAGCCCTGGTGCTGCAAGTGTGAGCAGCAGGCGTGAGGCGTACGCTCCAGACCTTTAAAGCTAGTATTTCAGCTGCTTGTCTTTGCCCCTGCCTCGACCACACTGAGCCACTCGTGTTGCGGTTGCCTGCAGACCTGACCACGGCGTTCATGTGTGAACCAGACGGGGGTTGTTGTGCTGCTGACTCGGGCTGGAACAGCACAGAGGTGTGGGGTTGTGCGCTGGCCTCTTGTCTGAGCGTTAATCCTGGACACACAGGGCGGCTCGGGGCCCCGCCGGGTTTCAATAGCAGCTGTAATCCAGCTAGCAGGAAGACAAACACGCGCAGCCCCCAAAACGCACAATAACCCACCAGAGCTGGAAATTTCAGGCTATGCTGCTGTGCTGTCAGCAGTCTGACCTTCTCACTGTGCTGCCGGGTTTAGTTCTAAAAGTGTCTTTTTTAAAAATGTGTATCTTTTCATACGCATGTAGAATTCACTGTGCAATTCACATGTTGATGCTTAGGAAAATTAGAATATTCTCGTAGGAAGAATGAGCCAAATGAGTGTTTTATGCTCTTTTCTTCATCCTGCCCCCTCAGTTACTGCTCTGAAAGTAGGTGAAATGGTTATTTTGGCTAATCCGCATCACTGGAAAATGCAGGAACCCATGTTTGCCACAGCTGTAGGGTCTGTGCATTTATATATATAACTTGAGCTATACTGCTGATTCTACGGACCGCTGCAGACGCCGCAGGGGCATGCGGCGCAGCCTTCACCCCTGTGATTTCCTCCTCCCACCAGTGTCCTTCCAGAGATGTCCTAAATTCTGCGGCTGTGGAAAACAGTGTGTAGCGGGCTATCTTTAGACGCTGTGACTGAACCTGAAATATCATGTTTCCAGATCATTGAGAAAGGGCCGGGCCACAGTCGCAGCCGTGTCTTTCGAGAGGTTGAGATGCTCTATCAGTGCCAGGGCCACAGGTAAGGTTCTCCAGCCGGAGGGAAGTTCCTGGGTACTCGTTTTGGTTCCCGCAAACTCACTTTTCACCCCTTCTACAGTAACATCCTGGAACTGGTGGAGTTCTTTGAGGAGGAAGACAAATTCTACTTGGTGTTTGAGAAGCTGAGAGGAGGTCAGTGCTGTCACAGCGTCACAGCTGGTGGACGTTCAGACGTCCCTGAACAGGAGCAAACTGAGGCTGTCATGTCCCCCAATCAGGATCAATCTTGGCCCACATTCACAAGAGACGCCACTTCAGCGAGCAGGAAGCCAGTGTGGTCGTGCAGGAGATTGCCAGCGCTCTGGATTTCCTGCATAACAAGGGTAAGGCCGGAGCAGCTGCTTACCGACCTGGTCTGGAAAACTGTATTTTCCTTTAGGTAACGTGCTCTAAGCATCATTTGTGCTTGTTCTTTTCAAGGAATGGCACACAGAGACCTGAAACCAGAAAATATTCTCTGTGAATGTGCGGACAAGGTGAGTTTATGACGCTCGCTGAGTTCATTTTATGGTTTTAAAAGGCGCTGAGTGATAAGAGGCTGTTGGTATGCGAACCGACCTTTGGAAATGAAAAGGCTCTTTAGATATCCACAAGCTGTTTTATGATTGTTCTCTGACCTCAGATTTCCCCAGTGAAGATCTGCGACTTTGACTTGGGCAGCGGCATCAAGCTGAACAGCGACAGTTCGCCCATCTCCACCCCCGAGCTCCTTACCCCTGTGAGTCCGCCTTCATACCCCACTACTGCTACAGATGACCGGGTTAGCCGCTGGGACGGTGGTTTGAAAGTGTCTAGGACCTACAAGTATGAGCGCGTGGTGGAGATGAAACGACTGATCCAGCATTTTCTCATATCTATTTGTAGCTGCCCTTGGATAAACAAGCCTATTTGAGGCTGTAAAACAATGAGGTTATCTAGAGGGCGGCTGGCTTCCTATTGGCCAGCCTGGCATGGCGTTACCTGTAGCCCGGCGCAGTAACTGGACTAGAATCTTTTGAGGTTAATCTTGTTTAGCGTTGGGCTGTGTCTCTTTAGCAACAGCATCTTTGGCTTTTTGCAGTTTCTTAGCGTGTTGAAACAACTTTAACCACTTTAACCTGTGTTGGGGGCTTGGGTCTGTTGCTGTTGGCACAAACCTGCGCTTTGCAGGCGTTGCGCTCTGCTGGTTGCCCACGGAGACGGCGGAGTGATCAGAACAGGTGATCTTGCCTCTGAGCCTGCAGGAATGCGAGGAGTCGGGCGGGCCGGGGGTTTCTGCGCTGGTAACCTAACCCCCTTCCAGCAGGAGCAGCGAGGAGGCAGTCAGCACTTTTCCAAAGGGTTCCAAATGGTTGCTGAAGCCCGTGTTTAGTCTACATGGACTTTACCGTCTGCGCTTGTGTGTTCCTCTCTGAATCTGTTTACGGCCTGCCAGCGTTTAAGTCAAGGTTGTTGTACTTTGATGTTTTTGCAGAGGGTCAGCGCAGACATGTCCAAGCTAGGTGAAAAGGTTGCAGAAAACACACTTGACTCCTAAACGGGGAACGCCAGATGTGCTCATTTCCTTTCCGTCCGTTCCTTACCGCTCTGCGTTTCCTTTACGTTCCTCATACAAAGGCTGTGAGGGGGGGCCCATTCTGGAAATTGTACCCTGCCCCAAATACATGGCAACTGGGCCGTGGTTGGCTGGAGCGGGGGGAGGGGGAGGAGAGCCGGGAGGAAGAAGGGCTCGCCTGCACATGCGCCCTGTCTTGTTTTCTTTGCTGGATCACAAGAACAGCGTTATCAGATCGTTAACGTCGCCGTTTGCGCCTGTCGCCCACCCCCCTCCTTCACCTACATTCCTTCATGCTGCGGCAAAGTGACGTTGGGTTTTTTTTATACTTTCCTCTCTACATGCCAGGTATTGGCGCATACAAAGCAGAAATGGAGAAGAGCCTTTCTAAGAAGACGGTTTTTAGTGTTGGCAGGAAACAGAGGCGATCGCGTGTCAAATCATGCGTACGCGGCTCAGAATGATGGATGATGAAACGCACGCATTTAAAAGCAAGGGTTGGGAATATCAGCTTTCTTGGAAATGGGAACAGCGGTGACAGTCGGGGTGTGTGGCTATAACCGTCTTTCTTTAATCCCTTGGTTTCCAAATAGCGGAGGGACGTCATTTGTGTCCCTGCGGCCTCACTGGTCACATGGTGTCAGGAAAGCCCCAGCATTCAGCTCTCAGACAAAGCCGGCGCTGAAAGCAGCTGATTTGCACTTTCCTCAGATGATGCAAGTCGGTGCTGCGTTTGCAGCAGAGCACAGGAAGGAGGCTGGAGGTTTGATTTCGCGTCAGTCTGTGGTTCTTACCCAGAATCAGGCGGTCACAGTCCAGGGCGGAGCATCCTTCCTCCCGATGAGCTGCTGTGTTTGAGCGATAATTTCACTCGTTTTTCTGAAGCGCCTGCGTTTGGCCCCGGTCCCCAGGGCTCGTCTGAATAAAGTGCACACGTCGGACGCGGCGTCGGTGGAAAGGTGGGGGTTGGGTCGTCTTTGACAGAGGCGTCTTTGTCTGGGATTCCTGCGCAGCAAATTTCATTACATAAGGGTGAAGCGGGGTGTGGGAGGACCGGACGGGCAGCTGCTAGGAACCCGGGCCACAAAAGACGGCCCTCCGATAGAAACCGCTCCCACAGAAAGCAGGTTTCCGTCCTTTCCAGGACTAACCGTGTCCCGCTGAACTAGCGACCTGCTCCTGTTTTTCTGCCAAGCATTAAAACTGCATTTGCTCCGGCGTTGCATAACGGCGGGCTCGGCCCAGACGTAGCTCTGCCGGACGGCCAATCCTCTTTTCCCTCCTGGGTTTGGCCTAAATTCCTCCCTGGCTACATAACCGAGCCGACTGAGCTTCTGCACATGCCGCCCCCGTTACCTGCGGCTGCAGCGACGCGGTGCCGCCCGCGCCGACCCTCCTTTACTCCAACAGAACACTTTCACCAAGGTGTCATGTGACTGTCACGTAGTCGGGCCCACGAGTGCGTCTGGGCTGGTAATGGACAGAACCAGGGCTGTTCGCTGCCGCTGGGGCTGACGTGCACGCGCTTCCTCTGTCTCCTCAGTGTGGCTCTGCGGAGTACATGGCCCCGGAGGTCGTGGAGGCCTTCAGCGAGGAAGCCACCATCTACGATAAGCGCTGCGACCTGTGGAGCCTCGGCGTCATCCTCTACATCATGCTGAGCGGCTACCCGCCCTTCGTGGGCCGCTGCGGCGCCGACTGTGGCTGGGACTTTGGAGAACCCTGCCACACCTGCCAGGTACCGCTGGAACCGTCGGAGCGGTCTGGATCCACAGCTTCGCCCCGGTCAGGGTTTCTGATCACGCCCTTTCCTTTCCAGAACATTTTGTTTGAGAGTATCCAGGAAGGGAAATACGAGTTTCCAGAGAAAGACTGGGCACACATCTCCGCCAGTGCCAAAGACCTCATATCCAAACTTCTTGTTCGGGATGCCAAAAACCGCCTGAGTGCCAGCCAGGTGCTGCAGCACCCTTGGGTGCGAGGGGTGAGTCTTGAGAATCCGCCCTAAAGCCGATCCTCGGCAATACTAAACGGTACTGAACGGCTCACCTCTGGTCCCTCTAGGGTGCATTTGCGGCCTTACGGATGTCCATCTTGCATCAGAGGTGAGAACCCGTTGGTTGGCGCTGCTGCGGAGTGTTTGGGGCTGGAATAAGTGTGTGTTTCATGGCTGGGGTGTGTTCCATCCTTCAGATCCAGCAACGCCAGAGACTTGACCTTCTTCGCTGGTAAGGCCATGGCTGTGAACCGTCAGCTGGCTGAACAGGACGGCATGGAAGACCAGCACCAGCAGCAGCAGGAAGTCCCGTTTGTGGTAACCGCTTCTGGCTCCTCTATGCAACTCTCCCCCCCCTCCAAGTCCAAGCTGGCCCGGCGCAGGCAGAAGAGCAGCCAGCCAAAAGGAGGGCCCGTCTCCGCTGCCGAGCTTCGCCAGCTGCTGGCCCCCCTCGTCATCGTGGGAGACTGTGCCTGAATGCTTTCAAACCTGACCTCTGACCTCCCCGTCAAGACCCAAGTCTAGATCCTCCCCAGGCTCCGCCTCAGAGCCAGCCCCCCTCCCCGACCCTAGCAGGCCTTGGTTCCTCTGCCATTCAGGCCTCGTTGCCTGGCTGTAAAGGGGGGGCTCCTCCTCACAGCTCTTCCCTCTAAATGCCTTTTGCCCCCCGGTAGCACTTGAGAAGCACATCAGCCCAGGGCCTGCGTCCATCACACACCCGC
This sequence comes from Tetraodon nigroviridis, assembly GCA_000180735.1. Lineage (NCBI taxonomy): Eukaryota > Metazoa > Chordata > Actinopteri > Tetraodontiformes > Tetraodontidae > Tetraodon > Tetraodon nigroviridis. The sequence goes on from CAAE01014609.1 coordinate 64,092, forward strand.
CGGTGTGTGTGTGTGTGTGAGGGTTCGGGAGGAGAGCCGGTTCATGATGCGTGAGAGGGAGAAATGGTTTCTAAGTTATTTTATTTTCATAAAACTCAAGAAAACAAAGAGAGCCCATCTTCAAAGCTCAGACACCAAAGGACAACCTGTCGTGCTGCTCTCGTGTTACACCTGGATCCACTGTGAATTAGGTCGGAATGTTCTTTCACCTGGACCTGTATGATGGACGGCCCATCCCCAGATCCACACAAGCTTATGCAATCTGCCAAGACGGAGGAAGAGGAAGAAGAGGAGGAGGAGGAGGAGGAGGAGACTGTGCCTGGTGTGGTGTATGTGACCGGGGACTAGAATGTGGGTTGTTTTTGTTTTTTTTTTTTTTATTATCATTATTATTTTTGGATTTGTCCCCCATCTAAACAGACGGGAGCTAACGCTCTTCTCTGTTTACGATCATGCACTTGAGTAACCGACGTCCGTTCGGCCGACCCTCAGTCCGGGATATCGCCACGGTCGCGTCAACGGCGGTCACGCAAGGTCCTCATCTCAGTATTTGTGGGTCTGGGGGCAGCGTCTGCAGCGGGCGTGAGGCTTGGGGCCACCGGAGAGGCTTCGGGGCTCGCTAAAGCTCACGGCCACGTCGCTGTCGGCGGCTCAGAAATCACCCCCTGACACAACCACCGTTTTTTTCTTTCTTTTACCCCGAATATTTTGACCATTGAGGTTAAAGCGCCAATTTGGGGTTTGAAAAAGCACATTTTCCCTGTCACCAATGTCATTTTTTTGGATATTTTTGGGTTAATATTTCTTCCCCCCCCACCCCAAGGGTTTGTTGTCTTTCGAGATGCCCCCTTTCAGTTACAATTATCACGAGAAGCAGATAATATTAAAAAAAAATTGAAAAAAAAAAGGAAAACATTCCACAAAAGAACAAAAAAAGTCTTCCACGGATGTGTAGCTGTAAAAGTTTACTTGGTTTTTTTCTCTTTGACTCCATGAAAATGTGCCACACTGATTTCTTTTTTTCTTTCGAAGGCTGTTGAAACATGACTTTTCTAAGTGTTGTTTTTCATGCCGGTGCTGTTCAGTTCAGGTGAAACACAGGATGTTCTCCTCTTTTCTTTTTTTTTTTTTTTTAATGTTTTTTTTGTGTTTTTAGAAGTTCCGAGTATGTGGTGTATGAGGCGAGATGGAGTTTGTTGATCTGGAGCGCTCAGGCCCAGTGAAAGCGAGTTTTTAAGTTCTATTTTTTTTTTTTTTATGTGTACTAGTTGGCAATAATCTTTATTTGTAAGTTCATTAAGCTCATTCTGAAACATGGCAGGTGATGGACTGGTGACGAGGTCTCGCGACACTGTAGCCGTTTCACCAAAGAGGGTTGGAGTGGCGCTGTTGAAGCCGGGACCTGTTGTCCAGCAGTGAAAGTGGGGCGTCTCCTGTTGTCCTCGTCCTGTCCCCAGCACTGCAGCGATGGTACTCAGGGAGAAAAGCGCTCCCTTACAGTCTAAGGACCCATAATGCTGATCATAGGACACTGTAACAGTTCCGATACCTTTCTTCAGACGCATCGTTATGGGGTTTTATGTCTTATAATAAGACTTGAATTTGTGTATGCAGCTGTGTTCTTCTCCGTTTGGGAAACTTCTGAGTAATCTCAAAGCATTAAGCTGATTATAATGGCAACCTTTGGGTTTCGACACAATACAGTTCAGTATTCTGCTTTTTTCCCAGCCTTTCTGAGACGTTGGGCCCTACTTTTTAAGGGGTTACGAGCTCAAACGCACAGACTTCGGCCATGCTCTTGTCGTAAAAGGTAGGAGTTTTCTTGGTCATGACCATTTCTACTTTGGTCCAACCTCTTGGACGACCTTTTCATGGGGGGCAACCACATTGTCCAGCCTTGCAATTTTTATATTGTAAGTCATTTTGAAGTAAGGATTATTTTTTTTTTTTTTAAATAAAGAAAAGGAGCAGTCCCCCACAATCTGAATGTAGCTCAGTCAGGCATTTACAACCCAGCAACACTGACGCGTAATAAACGTTCCTTCCATCAACGTGGTGTGGGATTATTAAAAGTTCTCAAACCTTTAAAAACTCAATCACCCCAAATTTGTCATTGACAAGACATTTTGAATACAAACCTTAAGTACAAAAAATGATTTAAAATAAGCACTTTACTGTACCATGTGAATGATTGCAGTTCACGCAAGGCAACAATTGTGACCGTTGCTGCAGAATTTTGTATTGTTTTTCTAAAAAATTGCAATAAAATGCTTTGAACAATTTCCTTCCTTTCCCCTCTGTGTGATTTGTGCTCTTTTCTCTCTCTGGTTTGACATTAACGGCCATTATCTGCAGGCCAAGGCAGCAGGCTGCTTGCAGACGCTGTTAAACAGTAACTTGGCTGCTACCTGGGCGGTCACGTGGCCGCCCGTCCTCGCCTGTTGGTAAATATGAGCTCGGATGTTTCTTCACGGGGGAATTTTGACGGTGGTTTCGACTTGCGTTAGTCACGTGGAGAGCTCGTCCGTGTGGGGAGGATCTTTCCGCCGCAGAGTGAGACTGATGCAACCTGCTGCAACACCTGCACGTCGTGCGTGTTGCCTGGAGGATTTCTGCTGAACGGGCTGAAAACCAACGCAGGTGCAACGACATGAAAGACTGGGGTTAGTTGACAAAGTGGCCTAAAAAAAACCCCAAAACCTCGTCAATATTTCTTGCTTCTATAGCTGCAACTGAATTGCATCATCACAACCTTATACAATTCCCATCCTTAGCTGTCGCACACCTCGTTTCTTTCTAAATATATGTAAATTGAGACCAGAACCGGGCAAATGTCATGTTTGTGGCCGTTTAACGGACGTCCTGGGGAAATGATGCAACGCGCCAGTGTTTTGGGGACAGATGCGGAACGTCGGCGGTGAGCGAGGAGCCTCGCCGGCCTCTGTCTCCCTCTGGGGGACATTAAGTCACATCACAGCAACAATCCGTCGTGCAAAATCCGCATCCCGCAGGATTTCATGCAAAAACGTTTCAGTCGGCCCTAAATCGGTTGGTTTTACAATTTATCACCTGCATTAAGTGAGGTAAGGCTAATGTATAATAGTAATTGGGGTAAAGTTTTTAATTTGGCCTCGTTTATACAATCTGAGTATGTTTTATTACCTGAGCCGCGCCTGAGGTCATGCGTCATTAGGTGGAATCACGTGACCGGAGGGCACAAAAAGCCTGCCGTGACGTCAGCGCCCACGGTGACAGGACAAGTGCAGGTAGGCGTTTGTGCTAGTAATAGTTCTCTGGTTTGTCACACATCGACAAATACTGTCAAAGAATTTTTGGCAATTTAATTGAAGAGAAATAACTTATGTACGTATTTGGCGCCTGATCATCGAAATGGTTGGTATGTGTAAAAATACGCGGGGTAATTTCTCTTTCCTCCCTTGACAGGACTGTGGTAAATTGTTCTCTCAAACAACTTATTATCACTCATCTTTCTCTTTTTCAGTACATCTTTGTGGGCCACGTCAACAGTACAACCGTCAATACAACCACACCTGATCTTCCTGTGAAATAAAAATGGGGAAACACTTGTCTTGTTTATTTAACAAGGTCTTATAGCTCTGCAATGAGGAGCACACCTAATTATGTTTGTCCAATAACCGCAGCTGACTAATTATCCATTTTAAAAAGTCGGGATTGCATCGATTTAAGTTTATTTTCAAAGAAATCTAAACGCTGCTGAGTCGCTGAGTCAGATGGGTTTTAATCTACGAAAAGCCTCGGTTTATAGGGCGAACTACCAGCGTATGAACCTTAATTCATAAAACAAATGCGACGGCGCAATCTTCTGACGTCACCTGCGCGACAAACGCAAACTCTCGCGAGATTTCTTTTTCACGACCAATCCAACATGGCGCCGTAGGGAGATTGTTATTGTTTCGCCGCTCCCAAAAGCCCTTGTGTTACTGTTGAATCAACGCGAATTAACTAACGCGAGCGTTTATGCGGGCATGAGAGAACCAACTGGGTATAATGTTAAGGTCGACCGGCTTCTTCCGTGGGATTGACTGCCCGTTTTACGCGGAACACAGAGAGGGCAAAGGCACTAAAAATGGGTGCAACAGACCGTACTGTCATTTCAGGCACAGTCGGCCGTCCTACGGAGCACCAGCAGATGCTAAAAAGCAATGGGAGCCTCATTCGGCACAGAAAGGTGCTCAATACCTGTAAATATTCTTGTGTGTTTGGTGGCGTCTTCCTCGTTGGTGTCTTTGAAGTGCGTGTGGACTTAAGTTCAGCGGTGTATCGAAACTAACAGTTGTCTGTCGTGCTCTTTTGGGAATTTTTCTTGGTATGCGATATAAACCTGTTGAGAAGACCGACATTTGTACCAAACGCGCAAAAAACAGTGTTTTCAACATACAGAGTCAAAATACCGGACTGGTATATATATTTTTAAGTCACGGTACATATTTAAACTCCTACTGTCAGAGTCAACTTTTAGCCTCTGAGAAGGATATTCAGACAACATAATATCTGTAATCAGCAATGACCATCATGTTGTTGGATGCAATCTTGTTTTATATAAAATTATATATAATTTTTGAAAGCATTTCTTTTTAGTAAAGCCTGTCCTATTTTCCTGTAGAACAAGGTTACGATCCCTTCAAACCAGGAGTGTTGAGGCCTCAAGTCCAGCAGAATGGAAAGCCGGACGACTCTGGAGACCTCAGCGGTGCTCTGGAACTGGTCAACAGGGCCATCGAGGAGGTTCGTGGTGAGGTGGAGAGAGAGAAGAGAAAGCTCTCGTGCATTGGAGATGAACCGTATGATCCCAGTGAGAGTACCAGTTTCTCCTCATCGGATCGTTTTAAAAGTAAAATGCCAGCTTCGCACTTGGCATATGACCCTGGGAGTTATCAGATGGCATCAGAAGGCTACACCCCCACCCTGGGCTGCAGCAAGTATACCTTGGACTCAGACACCCCGAGGAACAACAGTAATTCTATGGAATATGTTCCTACTTTGGTGAAAAAGCCCCGGACGCTTGGCCACCAAGCCTCTTCTCCTCCCTGCAGTCCAAAGTACACCAACAGCGGCGCTCCCTCCAAGTGTAAATACACTGTAGACATTTCTCGACCATCTACAGATATGGAATACGACCCCCTGTCCAACTACTCTGCAGGAATCGCATCCAAAAATAAAAAGGATAAAAAACACAAGGATGGATTTGTTCAGATGGAGGGCAGCAAGACGTACAAGGTGCCAGGATCAGACGTGTCGGATGAAGACTGTGTCACTGGGGCGGAAAAAGCACCCCATCGGAGCGTCGACTTCAAAAAGTACACTGTCTCCGAATCGGATGGAGAGAGCTCTGGGACAGAGTATCGACCGACATCGCTTAGTCATCTGCAGCAAAGAAAAGCAAGCAGTGCATTCATTTGGAACACAGTGGGAAGCGAGAAAGGAGGGAAAACAGGGAGTGTGTCTGATTCTCTGACACAGAGAAATAAAGAGGAGGTGGGAGGGCACGCAGGTGTCCCGGAAGGCCTTAAAAGAAAGAGCAGTCTGGACCAAAAGAAGACGGCTAGTCAGAGGAGTCACGAAAAAGGTGGTAAATCGGACAAAGTGCACAAGCCTGCGAAGGAGTCGGGCAAAATAAGTGTTGGCGGTAGCAATAAGGAAAAGCAGCATTGCTCAAAGAAGGAGAACAAGAGTCACGTAAAAAGAGACGACAGGAAGGACACAGACAAGGTCAGGACATCAGATAAAGGTCAGACTGCAGGCGGTGGGAAGAAGAGTGATTCCAAGATTACAACTGTTGTAAAAGGCAAAACGGACCCCAGTAAACAAGAAACAAAACACGTAGAAAATGGGGCAAGGGAGAGCAAGAAAGCCAGGATGTCGGAGACAGAAAAAGAACTGGGCAAGAATAAAGGCCACCACTACAAAAATGGGAAACTCGATAGCAATAAAAGAGAAACGGATGCAAAGATTTTTAGTAAAAGCAGCAGCAATAAAAGCTGTTCTACGAACAGCAAAGATAAAACTAAGCAGGCCGTCAGCTCAGCCAATGGAAAACGTCTTGAGGACAAACGGCCGAGTCTGAATCTCAGCCACGCTGAGCTGTTTGGAGACGAGAGTCCAGAAGAGGCTGAAGCCTTCGAAGTGGACGACGAGGAGCCTGAAGAAACGCTGGTGAGGAAGTCTGCCGACGCCTTCAGGAGAGGGCGCCCCAGCAAGAGGAAAGCCTCGGAGATGACCTCGGTGTCCACCGATGACGAGGAGGGAAGCAGGGCGAGCAAGAACACGGCGGCCAGCCTGGGGATAGACCTGTCCGGGTTCCAGGACGACCTCGACTTTGAATCGGACCCCATGGAGGAGTGTTTGCGGATATTCAACGAATCAACCCATGTGAAGAAAGAAGACAAAGGAAGACAAGCTAAACAGGTGTTATGTTATGATTATTTTTTTGTAATGTGTGTAATTTTTGTGGCACATGCTTTACCGGACTGGAATGCCAACTTTGTGTGTATGGATACACTCCAATTTGTTCTTCAGCCTTCCCAGGATTCAGAGGAGGAGCGAAGCACAGAGAACACTTTAACTACCCTCTTCCCCGGTCAGAAGAGGAGAGTCTCCCATTTTTCTGCCAAAGGAATCGTGAGTTTGTCACTTTGAATTATTTGAGCTTTTGCTTTCAGTGCAAAGTCAAAAACAAGTCTGTTAACACGCTGATTCACCTGGGCAGTAAACACCATCACAAGTCCAAACCTAATTTCAAACCATCAGCTGATGAAATGAAACTCGAGTGGACGTGCATGGTGATCACACCTTGTTCTTGCGGGTGTGTTCGGATGAAATGTGAAGTGTTTACTCCTGTCGGTTCTCCTGCCGTGGCCTAAGCTGACCGTGCAGAGCTTGAACAGAGCGTTTTCTTGCGCTTGCGTTTCCAGGACGATGCACCTTCCAAGCCTGTGTTGCAGCCGTACAAGCGGCTCAGCGCCCAGGAGGTCTGCTACCGGCGCCTGCACGTGGCCCAGCAGCAGGCGGCCCAGCTTTCCGCCGCAGCCAAAGCCGCCAAGAGCAACAACCTCGGCTTTTCCGGGGAGAAGAAGAGAATTGCACACCGTCCCAACCCACAAATAACACCCTTGAAAACAAGTGAGGAACCTCCACTTCAGGATTCAGCTGCTGCCTTCATCACCCGCCCGGACTGGTGCTTTCTGATGCTGTCTGACCCACCCGCGTGTTCTCGTTGTGAAAGCAGGTGCCGGTGGGGGGTCCAGCCAGGGCCAGAGCCAGAGCCACCTGCCTGTCAAAGCCCAAACCACCGCTGGCATCATATCCAAGACCACGTCCACTGTGGTGCAGAAGCGAGTGGCACACACGCCCACCATGAAGGTATCCACGGTCCGCAGCCTTCGCATTCCTCACCGTCACTCGCTGGTCGGGAAAGGTCATCTGACATTTTACTGGGCGTTGCCTTTTGCAGAGTAGTTCGCTGAAGCGCCCCATCATACCCACCGAGTTTGGAGCCAAAATCCCCACCAACATCCGCCAGCGCTACCTCAACACCTTCATCGACGAATGTGTCAAATTCTGTCCATCGGAGGACGTTGCCTTCCAGATGGTAGGGAAAGCCGCCGGGCGGCCTGCAGAGGGCCTGGTGTGGATTCCCGCATCAGTCACAGCTTTCTCCGCTTCAGGCCCTCGACGAGGAGAAGCTGGTGTATGACCGCAGCAGCAGTAAGAACATCTACCTCAACGTAGCTGTCAACACCTTGAAGAAGCTGCGCAGCAGGAGCAGCTCCTGTCCTTCCCCCGTGACCAGTAGGTGCCTCCGGAGAACCTTAGCCGTGGTCTGTGGACACGTCTGCACTTTCGGTTTGGGTAACTGAGACTTGTTCCGCAGAGGAAGCGGGTTCTCTGGCCAGCAGGAGGGCTCAGTCTCACCAGCAGGTTCTCGGGGGTCGTCTGGCTGCTACCACCAGCTTCACTGTCAACAGGATGGGCAGACAGCAGGAGGAGAAGCTCACCGGTATGGGCCAGGTTCACCTCTCCTTTACTGTCCATGACTCAGACGCTCTGCTCCGTGCCGTCAAGGTCTTTCCGTTCATGACTCCCCACAGTCTGTACCATCGTTTGTTTTTCTCGCTATCTCCTTCTTTTTTTTTATCTCTGCCCTCAACATTTGCTCTCCTTGCGCCAAATAAAAGTCATGCGACCGGTGATGCTGAGGAAAATAAAAAACCCTGGCCTCGTGATCTGCTGCCAGAAGGAATGGGGTTATACCAGAGTGCTCCGAAGGTCCCGGTGTTAGGAAGGCCTCATCGGGGGGGAGTTTAAATGGCAGAATCCTAAATCCTCTAGTTGGTCTAGTTTAGGTAGAGAGAAGCGTCGTTGTTTGTACGAAGGTGACGTGGTTTCTGTCCGTCCGTAGGAGCCAGACTGTACAGGAAGCTGAAGGTGTACTTGATGACCGAGGAGCAGCTCCAGGAGCACGGGTATCCGAGGAGCAACCCAGAGGCCCCCGGCAGAGCCGTCCTCTACAACCTCCCAGAGAAGAAGCCCGCGTCGGATCGTGAGCCTCCACACAGCCTCTGGTATCCCTGTTGTAGCTGCTCTCTTCTCACGCTGGCTGCCTTCACAGCTTTCAGCAAAATATGCTGCCGGTGCGGCGCGGAGTACAAGGTCAACGCCAACGGCAACTGTGTGCGGAAAGAGGAGTGCAGCTTTCACTGGGGACAGCTACGTAGACATAAAGGTCCCAGTCTTTGCCTGTTTCTGTCGATTTTTGTTCCAATCCTCCAGCGAATCCCTCCCAGACGCTCACCTGCACCTTCTCCCTGTCCCACAGTTGCTGGAGGTTGGGAAACCAGCTACAGGTGCTGCGCTGCCGCTGTGGGAGCACCAGGGTGCCAAGTGTCCAAGGTGCTGCATCTGTTGACTCTGCAGCCGCGCGGAGACCTTTTAGATTGGAATCTAAAACAACGCACCCTTTCCCCCACAGCAACACGTTCAGGACGGACGCAAGGCCTCCTTAGAGGGATACGTCGCCACGTTCAGCAAAGATCTCCCTCCGGATGGAAACGCAGGGGTCTTTGCTCTGGACTGTGAGATGGTGAGTAGGTCTGGACACGTCTGCGTCTCCTTCTGATTCCAGGACTTCTCTATTCTGTTCTCTCCCGCCAGTGCTACACAAAGCAGGGCCTGGAACTGACGAGGGTGACGGTCATCGACTCTGAGATGAAGGTCATCTACGACACGTTCGTCAAGCCCGAGAGCCAAGTGGTGGATTACAACACCCGGTGAGCCTGCAGCCTCACACGGCCTCCAGCTGCTGCTGTTAGCGTCGTTTGAGCGGTTTCCGCTTGTGTCGGTCTCGGATGGTTCTGTTTGCGCGTCTCAGGTTCTCTGGCGTGACTGAGGAGGATCTGGAGAACACCACCATCAGTCTGAGAGACGTGCAGGCTGTGCTGCTCAGCCTGTTCAGCGCTGAGTCCATCCTCATCGGTCACAGCCTGGAGAGCGACCTGCTGGCCCTGAAGGTGACCCGAGAGCAATAAAACCCCCCAAAACTGCTGTTGAGTTTGTACTGGGGGGTGAGATATTGCAGCAAAAGCCTGTTAACCTAATCTCCGTGTCCCCCCTTAGCTGATCCACAGTTCGGTTGTCGACACGTCCTTCGTCTTTCCGCACCGACTCGGGCTCCCCTACAAACGGGCCTTGAGGAGTCTCATGGCTGACCACCTGAAACGCATCATCCAAGACAACGGTGAGAAAATGTTCTCATTTGGGGAGATGAGTTTGTATTAAAAAAATGTTCTTCAGAAATAAATACAGCATGGCTCTGACAGATCAATCAAAGTATTTTACTATATATAGATATATATGTAGAATAATTTTAATGGCATATCTACATTTTAAACAATGTTTTTTTGTATTTATGGTGACTTGTATAAAGGTGCAGTACACCCCTCCGCCTGCAGGTGTCGCTCACGCTTATTGCAGATTTAACGCCAGAAAACTTCACACTCGTTTGTTTCTCAGATCCTCGAGTGTTTTTCTTTTTAAGTAAACACATTTTTTGTCCGTACGTTTCCAGTTGAGGGTCATGACTCCAGCGAGGATGCTGCTGCCTGCATGGAGTTAATGGTTTGGAAGATTAGGGAGGACGCGAAGGTCAAAAGATGACCTCTGACCTCCCTCTACCCAGCTTCCTTCCGCTCATCTTCCCCACCACCGGCTCTTCGGAAGTTCAGGTCAATGTGTTATGGTGAGGAAACCCTTTTATCAGCAGTGGCTTGAATCGTTGATATTTTTCCTTTGACTGAACGAGTTGTCAGTCCTCTCGAAGCAATCGCAGCCCCGCAACAGTGTTACCTTCCGTTTGGTCAAAACAAATATTTCCGTGTCTATGAGGAGTGTCTTCACGTCAGATAACGAACAGAACATTTCTATAGAAGTACAGCGTGGGCCGGCAGGCCATTGTCTGCCGAACAGCGAGAACTAGTGGGATTTTTCTGGCCAGGCTGTACTTTGGGCCTAAATTGCTCTATAGAAATACTCTTTTTGTACAGGGCCCAAGTCTGAGTACCTCATCCATGTTCGAAACCTTCTTATCGGCAACACATTGGTTACACTCTAGTGCATCCTTGTCTTAGACTGTTTAAAAACTGAATGCACTTTTTTGTTCACCTCTTTTGCACCTATTTTTATGTCTCTGTTTGTGGTGTGGTTCTTATTGCATTATTGGTTAAATCTGAAACCCGAATAATCCTAACATACTTGATAACCTAGAGCACGCTCACCAGGATCATATTGGTAGAGTTTGTCTGACCATTTTCAGTTCTTTCATATACTTTGGAGGACAGTCAAGAGTGATCATCGCGGGCACGTTAAGACCTGATTGAAAACAGACCAGAGTTGTTTCATAAAATCAAGCTAACCGCTGCTGTTTTATGTTAAAAGCAACTAAGGAGATACTCGTATAAGGAGACACTCGCTGCTGTAAATAGGCTGGAAGCATTTTCTTTTGTAATGTTCATTTTTTGTTGTTAATCATTTTCTATTAAAAATCTAAGTTATAATGAACTTATGAACTTTGTCTTAACTGTCAATAGAAATACAGGAAAAACCTTCAAAGCTTCCGCAGTCATAAGACGTTTACTTTTCAAACCGTTTGATGAAATCATTTTAAAACCGAAGAATGTGGAGAAATGTGGATAAACGGGCGTGAGCTCTGCGGGAGACGCTACAGTAACATCCCCGCTTTGTACCTTCCACCTCCGCTTCACAAATGGTTTTTGACAGTGTGACAGCCCTTTCTGGCCGCCGCGCCGGGCCCCTCGCTGCCGCTTCGGCCCTGCAACAGCAGGTGCAGCGGCGGCCATTCGCCACTTCAGCAGATGTGTAAAATTGGGGGAAAAAATGGAGGAGAAATGCTAAGCAGAGGCCCATCTTTTCTTCGCTGCGCTTGCTCGCTAAGCTGCTCTCGTCACATGTCAGTATGCGTCTCCCCGGACCGATCCACAGGCCCCAGGTATTAGCCGGGCCGGTTGGACGGGATCAATACCCACACAATGTTCCCGTGACAGGCTGGGGGGCTCCGGAGAGGTTCCCCCGTGTTGGAGAGATTCTCAACGTGTGGAGCAAAGCCGCTTAGAGGGCTCGTCTTCATTATCAACTTCGATCAGCGCCTCCTTTTCTCTGTCCCCCTCCACCCTCCGTGATCACCTTTGACAAGTGAGGAAGCCGGGGGGGGGGCCGGGGCTCTCCAACGGGCCCCATGCTGGGAGATGAAGAGCAGGAAAAGCAGAAGCAGTTTAACAGCGTTAACATCAAGCGGTGGTTAATCCGCTGGAAACGACGCTGCGAGGACGGAGACCGCGACGCCTGACGGGCAGCCACGATCCTGGTGGGTTTTAGCACGGTCCTCCGAAGGTTTGGTCCCCAGCGCGCGGGAACCATGGCTGCTTTCTATTTTTAGAAGAAAGGAACGTTCCTCCTCCGGGGGTGACGGTCACGTGGACGAGGACCCGGAATCGTCCTTCACACACTCTGTCACCTGATCTTCAAGGGTGACCGGGGTCTGTTTCTGAACCCAGTCTGCTCCTACAGAGATCAGGTGTGTGTGTGTGTGTGTGTGTAGTGTGTGTGTGTGTGTGTGTGTGTGTGTGTGTAGTCTCCAGGTCAGTGTGGCTCTAAGTCCTGGCTGTGTCACAGTCAGTGTCAGGTCTCAGCGTGATCCCGGCAGGGGCTTAAGAGAAGCCACTGACCCTCCGCCTGCTCCTGGGGGCCCCCCCCCAGGTCAAAGGCCAGCCGGCCCCATTGGGGGCCCCAGAAGAAGACCCCCCCCACCCCCCCACCCCCCCACAAGCTCCTGGAATGTAATCTCCGGCCCCCAAAGGGCCCCTCAGTCGGGTTTTGCGTGCCGATCGATCCAGTCGGTGTCCTGGGGTGGGGGGGGCGGGGATAACTCACAACTACAAAGTGCCCCCCCCCCTCCTTGTTAATACAAATTTCCACTATTGATAAGTATTTAAAGAAAACGCGGGTTTTAGGGGAGTTTTTTTTTGAAGGATTTTGTTAAAGAGGAGAAATTAAAAAAAAGGTTGCAGGGACAAAAGGAGAAGACAATGACAACAAAAAAAAAGATTAGATGCTCCCCCCATCACCGCCGGGACCCCCCCCCACACACACCACCACCACTTACTCCAACCTCCACCCAAATTGATCCAAGGAGAGCCGAAGAACCAACAGATTCGGAGCAGGCACCCAGGAACAGTTTTATCTTGTGTTTCCACAAGGCTGAATTTAAAAACCACACATATTTACTCATTTTCCATCCCTTTAAAAGACGTTCCAGATGTGCACCCAACTATTGAGAGCAGCATTTCAAAGGGGGCTTAAAGAAATTTACATTTAGCAAGTGTTTCATCAAAACTCTGCTCAGGTCTACACGCGCGAGGCGACACTAATGCTGCACTTTTAATCACCTAAAGAGTGATTTCCCCGACTGCGGGTGTCACTTTCCTCATCGGCGGAGCAGCGAGGTCCTTGTAATTCCCTCCACTTCATGACACACTTGTTAAAGCTGCAGGAGTGGCCACCTGCTCGCCGCTGGAGCCCGTGTCGGCTAAACGACTCTGCCTTTTGTCTTTCATTCACTGTAATCCATGCATGTGCGAGTGGATCCCCTGAATGTAGGATCACTCTTTTTAAGCGGGTTTAAACACTACAGGAGGGACTCAAATCCGGTAACTTCTCCTTTACCTCTGCACCTTCGATGTCCTCGGCCCTCAACTGGCTCCTGCTGACAGGCTTCCGGCGGTGGGACGCCGGTGTGTTCGGAGATCGGGCGAGGGCGTCCCTCGTTTGGGCCCGAAGGGTCGGGGGTGATCCTGCAGAAGGGGAAACGATCCGGGAGGCGGTGTTGGCGGTGTTGGTGGTGTGTGAGTCAGTGGCGGCGGCGGCGGCGGCTCGGGGATGGGGAGGGTCACACACAACCCCGGTCTTTGTGTGCCTCTAATCCCCCCAGCCAACACAGCTTTGGCCAGGTTTCATCATGAAAGTGCCATGAAATAACTACTTTTTTTCTCTCCTCGCAGTAAATCTCCCCTAATCCTGCAGGCTGCAGAGACAAAGGCCTCTGGGACCTAATCCTGGAGCTTTTAGTGGAGCTGAGGGGCTGGCCGACAGAGCCTCTTCTAAATGACTTATTTCTATTGGACACTAATATAGCTTGACAGCCAAGAACAGCCAAAAAAGAGGAAGAAAAAAAAAAGATTTTCACATATTTTGGAAGTCTGAGCAGATAATTGTGTGAGGACCAGAGTGTGAGGGGCCCAAACGGACCCTGGACGTTTACTGTCGGGTGGAGAAGGGCAGGTCTACCTGTAGCTGGTGATGGGGAAGCAGCTCTGCAGCAACAGGTTGCGTTTAAAAGAAAAATATCAGCATCCAGAGTGGTTTGTTTACATGTTTATCCAAACCAAACGGGTTTTATATGTTATCTATACTTTGTTCTTTATAAAAAATGAATAGGATATAAAACTTTACGCATTTTTCCCTCCTTTCGAAAGAGTAAAGTGGCCATATTATTTCTGTTCCCATGGTTACAAACTGGCTGTCAGACTTTTCATTCATCTCCTCTGGATCTTAGAGACATAATTCAGTCAGATTAACTTTATGGTGACAGTTTATAGGCAAAATATGGCGCCTGTTAGCAAAACAAACCCTTGGAAGCCCCCCCCTGCCCGACTGGAGGCCGTCAAAGGCAGCGGGACGGGAGAAAGAGGAGTGAGAAGGAGAGCACAATCAAAGGCTGTTATTTTAATCTGTCCTGCCTCGGAGATTAACCCACCACATTGTTTTCATTGTTTTAACGGGAGGGAATGAAATGCTCGCCTATGGGGCGATCCCTTGGCATGAATCTCCCAAGTTCAATAGTTTCAAAAACTTGAGCCCTGAACACCCCCCACCCCCCCACCTACTCCCTCATCCCACCTAATCCAGGCTAATACCCTTCATTCTATTGGCTAATGGCTGGGGGGAGCCTGGGTAAATGCTTCTTAAATAATCGTGGGTGAGAATGGTTCCACACAACCGGACCTGCGGACAGCGGCGGGCCCGAACCCGCCTGGACCAGGACGCGGCACCGTCGACCTCGGTGCGTAAAAGCGCACCTGGCTGTGGCGCGTCGGCACAGGTAAACAGCCAAGGGCTTTGGAAACACGGCGTTTGGATAAAAAACCTTTTGGAAAGACAACACGGGAAGAGACCTGGACGAGAGAGTGAGTGGCTGAAGGACGAGTATTATTATTATTATTATTATTATTATTATTATTATTAATACGGATGCGAAGATATTTGTTCTGTTGATTTCAAAAGCAGATTTTTCCAAAATGGCGTAATTATGTTGCCCTCAAAACATCTCGTAAAACTTAATTAATGGATTTCGGGAATAATTGATAAGCCCCGTCTGTACTTTTGCGCGCATTTGTCTTCTGTTCTTTACCGGCCGCTGACGGTTACCTTTGGTTTCTAGTTTTGCTATGAACTCCTTGAGTTTCTGCGGCCCTTCGGCCACGGCTGTGTATCCCTTCCACGGCGTGAACGCCATGCTGCTGGACCTGCACCACCAGATGGCGGAGAGTACCGCGCCTACTCGGCAGGCAGCCCCGCCGCGCACACCGTCTCCGTGGCGGAGAGGCTGGCAGGTAGGCCACGCTGCTGCCCACCCAGCAAACCCCAAACCCGACAGGACCTCAGCGGCAGATTAAAAGCTATTTGAAGTTTCATCAAACATGCATCGGCTGCAGCGCAGCATTACTGTACCCCTGTAACACCTCCGGCTGATTTTATTCACTCAGAGAGTGTAGAACTGTAAAAATGTGTCACAGAATCCTCCATTTTAAAAAGATTCTGCACCACCTTGTGTTTCCCTGCCAGAGCTTATTTTGGAGGCTCGGTACGGCAACCAGCAGAAGCAGCGGCGCACGACAGAGCCTTCAGCGTGTCCCAGCTGGAGGCGCTGGAGAAAGCCTTCCAGCAAACCCAGTACCCAGACGTGGGCATGAGAGAGAGGCTGGCCTTCTCCGTCAACCTGCCTGAGGCCCGCATACAGGTGGGACACGTCCTCCAATCTCAGCTCCAAAATATGCCACTAAACTATGGAGAAGGTTCCATTTTACACTGATGTTAAATGACAGACAGATTTGAAATTGTTTGGTTCATTTTATTGAGCAGATTGAACATAGATACTGATCAGCAGTCAGTAAAACATTCATTTTGAAAAAGCATAACAGTCTTTACTTTTGGGAATAAGTGAATGTCATCCACTAATGCAGGTTTTTACTGTTTGTTGTCGAAATATGTGTGTTTTCTTGTGGTTTCTGTGTTTTGTGTCTAATTTTGCCCTCTGCTCCACATCCAGGTGTGGTTCAAGAACAGGAGGGCAAAGTTTCGGAAAGGTCAGCGATGCTCGCCGCTCTCCAGGGACCCCGGCCTGGAGGAGGTGCTGGTGAGCAGCAGGCTGGAGGAGGCCCCCCCACGCAGGGACAGCAACCCCCCTCGTCCCCCCTGTCCTCCCTGTCCCCCCGCCGCTGCCGCCACACCTCCTGGCGGGGACCGATCCCCGGACGCTTGTCCGTCTTCAGACTCTGATGCTTCTCGGTGCACGCTACGACTCCGCTCTCCTACGGGCTTCACCTTCCTGTCAGGGGAGCGCTTCGGCCCCCCGCCTCACCAGCCTGTTATGGGGGGTGCTGTCCGCCGACGTCAACCTCCCCCCGGTGTTCTGGCCCATCATACAGCAGCACAGCTCCGTCGTAGTTCACCCACTGGCGGGTACAAAACCCTGCAGCCTCTCCCTCCAGACAGCGTACTCCAGCAAAGGTGTGGCTCTTCCTCACCTGGGGCTCCAACTGTAACCCCCCCCCACCACCACAACCACCACCACCACAACCACAACCACCACAACCACCTGTCTCGGACTCACTGTGCAGCTCTAAACATTCAGAAGACTGATTCTAAAGTTGGAACCGGTCTGATTTATTGAGGTGTGTAGGTTCATTTTAGAGAGGTTTGCCTGAAGGTCGTGGTTTTGTTCAAAGATGCTGCTGGCTAATTAGCCGCTGATGATCTTTGAGGAATGTTACTGCAGCCTAGAACCAGAACAAATAAATTAAATGCATCTCGGTCGTCTTTTGGTATTTTTTTCTTCTTCTATAATTTGTCGTTCTGTTGTGTTGCACCATTCCTGCAGTAAATTGCGCTATGCTCAAAATGAAATGGTTCTCTAACCCCGGCGATGCTCCTAACATGTCAACAGGAAGCTCACATGCATTTCCAATACCAAACATGCATGGTATGGGAGGGATTACCTCTCAAAATGCAAATGTATGTAAGTACCAAAACCTTTCCCCAATAGATGGCTGGTTTTGCCAGTTACTCATCTTACTGTGTCATTGCAACCGTCAGAATTTAGCAAAACACCAGCCAGGCCCCCGGGGCCCATCTCAGTCCATACATGACCAATTTGTGTGTTTCATTTGTAAAAAAGGCCAAATGATCCACATATCATATAAAAAAGCAACTGGCAAATTTATTTTTGGGTAAATAAAAAGAAGGACCTAAGTACTGGGAAACTTTAGCCATATTCTGTCAATAAATGCGGTTCTTTGAAGGAAGTTTTTGGACCAAACTGACCGGTTTAAAGTGCTGGAGCAGCCGCTCACTGAGATACGTACGTCTAATACTTCTCCCTATTCGCCAACATAACTTACGCTAGTTTTGTTGCGTAGCGCAATTCTGTGAGCCGGCGTGACGGCGTATTTGGGTATTGTAGCAGAAGGCTTAAAGAGACAACAGCGAAATCATAGCAACTTTGAGGGGGGAATCGGGATGAGAACGGCGCCCACGAACCACCAACCATGTCTTCGACAACGGTTCGATAGCTGAAGGTAACGTGCCTTCGTTTGGCGACGGATTTTGTTCGCAGCGTGCAAATTTACGGTCTATTTCACCGGACACGAAGGCTCTTGTTTCGGGTGCTAACTTGCTAAATGGCTAGCTTGTGAGCTAAGCGGTAAGCGAGCCGGAGCAGCGAGCCGTTCGTGTACGTTCGGTTGTTTAGGATTAAGGAGTTGCCCGGCAGTGGCCAGGATAATGGCTATATCTGCAATCCGAACTCAAAAACTATACTCGGGGGAAACAGCCCACCTCTCACCATACTTTTACTCCAGCCGATAAAGTTAACCTGTTGTATCGTTGCCCTGGATAGTCCTTTTTGTTGTTATTAAGCATTTAGTAACAGGCAAGTTCATGTTCTGACACGATTTGCTGATTTTTTTTTTCAGTTTCTATGTGCTGCGATGTTATGTTCTACTGTCATTAAGAGATTAAGTTAACATTAGAGGGTTCGTCTGGTTTTTAACCAGGCGCTGGGCCAACAGGGTCGGCTGTGAGGAGGGAGCTAGCTCGCTGGGATAAAGACCGTGTTACATTTCGATTTTACTGTAGCTACATAACGAGGGCACACGCAGAACACAGTGCGCCATCGTTCAATTTGCTCCTTTGACGTGTTTCAGTTTTTATTTGACCAAAGAGCCTAAGGTATTTGGCTGTATTAGGCTAAGTTGCTAAGCTTGCTAAGTAACGCCAAGATAGCCTGAGAGTATTGGCCTTTTCTGCCGAAGCCAGCTAATATAAGCGTCATGTTATATGGAATCTTATCACTTAGAGTGTTACAAAATAATATTCTAGTCCTGTAATTTCAAATCCAAAAAATAGTTCTAAAAACCATAATGTGGTTTTTTTTTTGAATAACTGAAAGGGGAGATAAATGAGTTTCCCAGCGCTAATCGGTATCCAGTTAGCTACTTGCTACGTAGCCTTAATACAAGCTCCAGATAAGAGCTATTTTATCGCACCATACGACAATATTTGTCTTTACCATTTTTATATTAAAAATTTTTAT
>CAAE01014609.1:82930-98715 GCA_000180735.1 Tetraodon nigroviridis
GAGCTAGACGACAGAGCTACAGGCTAATTTTATTCTTTTTTCTGTTTACATTTACCCTCTTTAAATCTGCACACATGAATGCGCTCTTTCTGTGTTTTTTTTCAATTCTGGCATCTCTGCCACGACAAGCCTTTGGTATTGAAAACAATATTCTACTTCCTCAAAACAGACAGTCTAGACAGATGAAACAAGGCTGCCCAAAGTTGACCTGAAACTGAGGTTTCTAAACGTGTTTCTGGCCGTTTGCAACCTTTTTGGTTTACATGGTAACATTAGGTTGTTTTTTAAAAGATATCTGTGGCTCTGCTTGCCATAACAGATATAGAACCTGGCACCATGTGCAGCCATTTCATTGATGTGCTCATATGTTAAAATTAGGTTTTAGCCTGCTGGTTTATTGTTACTTCCAGTCTTGTGACTGGGTGTGCTTTCAAAATAATGTCCTGCATCTTGAACTCTGGTTTATTTACTGGCTACTAT
This sequence comes from Tetraodon nigroviridis, assembly GCA_000180735.1. Taxonomy (NCBI): domain Eukaryota; kingdom Metazoa; phylum Chordata; class Actinopteri; order Tetraodontiformes; family Tetraodontidae; genus Tetraodon; species Tetraodon nigroviridis. Next base: position 83,411 of record CAAE01014609.1, read on the forward strand.
ATTTCCAAACACAGCAGACATCAATGTTTGATGTTAGTTTAAATAAGCTGATGGTAACAATGATGGTTTTGTTCTGGTTTTGTGATGCGTTTGTAGCTTTGTGTCAGTCGCCCTAGGTTGGCTGTAGGCTAGACTTCTAACCACGCCATTCCAGCCTTATACCTTTTCGAGTGACGTGGATGCTGTTAGGCATTACAACAGCCATTGATCGGTGTAAGTGCCTTTCCAGCGGAGAGAGAAGCTGCTCATCCCAAGGGCCTGAATATCTGCCCTCTTTAGCACCGCTGTCTTTTATCGGGGATGAATAGTCTGAAGAGCTGCTCTCACGTCTGTTAAAACACTTGCACAATATTACCAAAAAAATAACATTACCAAACCTTGTCGTCATTGCATTAGAATCTTTTTTGCCACCATGTGACGATGTTGTCTTTCTAAATATGCCTAACTGGTAGAGATGGTCTTAGGCCTGTGCAGTGTTTCTGCATTGGTTTCAGATTCCTGAGAGTTCAAAGGAGATTTGATGATCTGCGTTTGTTTTTGCAGACCTGCAGCCGACATTGGACCAAACTGCGACGTGGCGTTCTCGTCTGCTGCTCCTGCACCATGTAGAGTGTCCGCCGTGGCCCTACAGCCTGACCAGAATGAAGGCAGCCCGTTAGATGATCCCGAGTGGCCTTCTGGATGCAGTAGCTGGGATTTGGACTGCCCCCCCCTTTCTTTTTTTCTTTGTATAAATTATTATTTGTCCCCCTGCCGGCTCCCCGGGGAGGAATATATTTTTCTCCCATGCTGAAGCGGGAAAAGCGCATCTAAAAGGAGCCTCGCTGGTAAAGAAGGAACGAGAAGAACAAAAGGGAAGCACTTGAAATAAGCTATCTGATAGACGCAGAAAGACCTAAAGCTGTTGTCCAAGTGTCAAATGAACCGTTGCACACATTACCAGGGACGCCTTTCCTCTGTTTCTAGAGATTGATCCTCCCTCCGGCTCCTCTGTCAACCTTATTGGAGTTTTATGCTTTGCATGGCTGGAGAATAACCGTGGAGAGGCCGGGGTATCACAAGCTTATGGATTTTGACAAGAGAGGAGGAAAGGGAGAGACAGAGGAAGGGAAAAAGATGTCTAAGACCGCAGGCAGCAGGACTGGACACGGCGGCCGGAGTTCAGGGACCAATTCTGGAGTTCTGATGGTCGGTCCAAACTTTCGCGTGGGTAAAAAAATTGGCTGCGGGAACTTCGGAGAGCTGCGGTTGGGAAAGAACCTCTACACCAACGAATATGTGGCCATCAAATTGGTAAGTTGCTCCTTCAAGCTTTAATCAATGTAAACTCTGACCTTGCTGCCTCAACGGTACACCTCCGGGATGACGTGACATCCTATACGTGCTGGTCCGAAGGCCGAGTGAGTGCACACCTGATCCATCGCCATATTCCTGCGTTGGTGGAGGGCCTTTACCTCCACCTGCTGGCTAACAGGCTGGACTAGCACCAGCGCCACAACAAACGACAACTTGGCTTTTATTTCCTTTATATTTTAGATTTAGTGTGACTAGAACCAGGTATTCCATCAAAAACAACATTCTCTCTCGTGATTTTTCTGTTCACTAAGCTCTGGTCAAGCTTCAAAAGTGATCAATTATTTACCAGTTCTTTTTATTCCGTCAGCGATAACACTTTTTCTTCAGTTAGCTTTTAATCCAGCTGTGCGGAGCCACATGCAGGAGCGGGGCCTTCTGCTGCGCTCAACCGTTTTCACCGCTGTCATTTCAACGCCCACTTTGTTGTGGGGCAGTTTTATTCAAGCAGGTTGGCTTAATTGCCCTGCTGAATCAGACGTGGCTCAAACACGGTCCTGACCACATCTGCCCCGGTCTATTTCTGAAGGCGTGACGTCATTATCTCTGAACGGGCATCGGCTCAAGGCTTCGCTGGCAGCCACATCCAAGGCAGACGTTGGCCAACGCTGTAATTGCAGTTTTGCTCTTGGAAAATCTTTGCTTGTGTTTGCTACCTACTCCACAGGCCTGTGAACCCCCCCATCTGTCTGGGTATTTTTATCCCTACGGTGTCCGGTTCAATCTGGATCTGGACTGACGGGTCTCTGGACTCTGTGTTTATCGCCTTTCCCGTTAAGAAACCTTTGCCAGAGACTTGCGTGGCTGGATGCAACCCACTCTCGAGCGTGTGTGACTTTTTTAGAGACGCTCACCTCTGGAGAGCAGCCCTTGGTGGTTTCTCCGGCCCCGAGCTGACACCTTTATGCGGAGTGTGTGTGTCGTTTCCTATCTCGCTGAGCTGGAAATATGGGCGGTGCCGGTCCACACCTGTGACAAAGGTGAACGCCAGTGTCACCCCCGCTGCACCACGTGACGGCAGACAGACTTGCGCGGCCGTGCACACGTTTCTCCGCAGCCAGCGAGACGGCGAGGACCCGCCGAGGGCTGAAAGGTTGTCTTTGTTAGCAGGTCTCTTCCCCACACAGTGGTTCACTCTTTGGTTCCGTGGGGTGTTTTCTCACACTGACACATGCCTGTGTGACACAGGCAGGACCGCGTAACCGCTGCTGTAGGCCACAGTCTTACCGACACCAGGAGGTGGGTATTGGGAATGGTTCTGGTCTGACTAAATAGCCAGTGGCCTCCCCTGCCTGCTGCTGTAGCCTGATCATTAAGGAACTGATCTGCTCAGGGTTCATAAATGCACCGGAAGTGTGACTTGTTTGAGTCTCCCGTTGGTATCCAGAGGCCCTGGCTCTGCAGGTTACACCAGCTCTGCAGGGGGGGAGGCTCAAAACCCTCCAGCATGTTTGACTGAATCAAAGTTAGCATCCTGGACAGGCCGAAGCAACAAAGCTCCCTTAGCTAGCCAATCCTCCGATGAATCATTCGTCACAACAACACGGGATGTTCACACACACACACAATGCTTCGAGGATGATTGATACCAGTCATAAAAGCTGCACAGGAACGTCCGCTTGTCAGTGACTTGCAAAAATCTGTTTTTATGCGCACAATTACACAACTAATACGACGACAGCACAAAGTGTACAGAGGAGCCGTTCCACTACGCAAGCATTCCAGGACCTTTTTTCAACATTTAAATTTGTTATTTTAAACCTTTCTTCATGTTTTTTGACCGCTTGAGGACAGCTGATATTAAAAAAAAAAAAAAATTAGGGGAGAAAAACAGTTTCACAGAATCAGGCTGCGAGCCATCGGTGATTGATTGGGCAGCTTGGTTTGCTCGTTAGCAAACTGGATCGATTAGGCTCCATCTGCCTGAGAATGAGCTCAAAGTCCACCTCTAAGGAACCAAAATGTGTATCTATTATGAGTTGCTCTATCAATACGTCTCTGAAGGCTTGAGAAGAGGAACTGGGAAGCAGCCTGTTGTTGACAAGCGAGTTGCTGTCTAAAAGCGGAGGCGCCATGTTGCCCACCGAATATTCTGAAACGCTTGAGCGACTCCGGCAAAGGTCAGGGGCTATTCTGGGCCTTTTTCTTTGTGGGTCTTTTCTTCTGGACCAGACACTCGCAGATGTGACCTTCACCCGTTGGAAACCCACCAGCCCAGACAGATAGTCCACATGTTAATAACCGTGTAAAGGCCGCCATCACAGCTGTCCCTCGTCATCCCCCTCTAGCGTGTTTTTTTAGGGAGATAATGTTCCTGGCTCCAGCCGCTAAGCTGAGGTTCCCTTTGGCCGCATCATAGCACCATGGCTCCTAAATTGTGTTTACTGTTCTTCTTTTCCCGGGTATGGCGGAGGACATCATGTGCAGAGCTGTTTAATCCCAGGAGAGGACCGCGGCGTGCTCGGGGCTCTGTGCAGCCGCTCAAGTCTTCGGTGGCTGCGATGCGCAACTAGAGAAACCACCTAATCCGCGATGACATAATCACATAATTGTACAAGCCTCAGACGATTTACATGAAGGAAGATCCTTGGAATGATATGTAACGCTTCTCCCATCACCCTTCTCTAGGTTGGTGGGGGGGTCATGGAGAATTTCCCAGTTTACAAATGTAATAATGCCCTTTACTCCATGGACATTTTGCTGGCAACATTTAAAAAAAAAAAAAAACCCTAATCAGTCTTTGATAGTTGAATATACCTACCGATGGGGTGATGGGACTAGTCGGAAGCAGTCGTGCATGTGTGGGGGCCTAAAGTGATGCTGGAGAACGGAGCCTGTAGGAGGAAGGCCCACGGTTGGGAGGTGACGCTGTAGCATCACCCACATCCTACATAGGAGAGGCCAGCAGGACTGTCAGGCTGCACCAGGAAGGAAAGGGCAAGAACAGCTTCTCGATAAATAATAAATGAAAACAGATGGCTCACAACTGCAGGATCCTTTAAAACAGCTTACAATAGGAAACAGGGGCTTATGGCAGCTTTATGTACTTAAGTCATCTCTATTCCTAGCAGATGGGATAAGCTATAGCTGTGGAAATGACCAGAGCCGGGCTTACTCCTGTCTGATGTAACATCTTTTCATGCGTCCAGCCTCTCTTCCTTTCTGCTGACATGCTCTCCTGACGAGGCAGAGCTGCACCTAGAGAAGTCGCTTCATTAGGGGGGCAGAATTTTTCAAACGAGGAGAGGAGCTTTTGGCTCCTCCGGAGTGGCGGCCTGTGTCGAAGGCAGCTGACCCGCGGGCCAGAAGGGTCCTCTCCTGTCTGACCTGCTGTTACAGCAACCTCTCCACCTCAGCTGTTCCGCACTCGTCCGCCCCGTGTATCCGAGTCTGGGACTGCTTTAGCCTAGCGCGGACCGTTAGCTTGGTTTAGAGCGGAATGCTAACGCCAGCAGTAGAGGGAACAGTAGGCCTCTGTGGGTTGATTATCGTCTCTGTCATCGCCAAAGCTGGGACTGCTCTTTGTCCTCTAACCTCCCACATTCTCATTTCAGATTAATTTAAACTCCAAGAGGTTTAAACTCTGTTTATTTTACAGTCCTGAGCAAATAAAAGGACTGTGCTTCATTTGTGGGACGCATGATCCAGCGTTTGACACTGTCCTTCTCTTCTCCTTCAGGAACCTATCAAGTCCAGGGCACCACAGCTTCATTTGGAGTATAGATTTTACAAACAGCTGGGAAATTCAGGTGAGCCAAACGTCATCTCCTGGTTCTGTACGTTTATCTTGCCTTTAGGAGCGACAGACCCCTGGAAGCAGAGGTACAGTTTTTCCATGTGAATCTTGTAACGGTACCGAGGGTGGGAGGACAACAACCCCCGTGCCAGGGCAACTGGTACAATGGCACCTTTGTGCCGGAGGCTAATGTTCAGTGTGTAGCTCTTCATCTTCCCACAACTGCTGCAGGAGTCAGTGGACGGTACTTAACACGGCCTTCTCCTCTAATCCCACTTCCACAGCCATCCATCCCCTGACACACTCATGTGCTATCATGGATGTCTCTGGCTCCGGGGCAGCAGCCTTCTCTCTGCTTCGGGTTGAGGCCGAAGGCGAGATTTACCTGGCTACTACCTGCACTGACATCTTTGTCAGGCCTCCGTTTGGAACCAGACCGGGGTTACGTTGATTTCTGCTGCAGAACCAGGCCTTGGTGAACCAGCCATGAGAATCTATCCTCATCCTCGCTTCTAGAAGGGATAGACACTGAGATCTCATGAGCTCAGACTGTCACAGACACAGTGGCTTGCATGGTTCGGGGTTCCGTCATCTACTGTGCTTCAGTAGCAGATCACTTTGGTCCTAGACCAAATGAAGTAATTAAAGTGTGTGTGTTGCCAGTTTCCTGGCTCCTTTGGGCTTGCAAAGCAAACCCCCTCCGCCTTGACAGCGAGGTGGGGCACTGGGGCAGTTAGCCCTTGGCTATTTATAGGCGCTCCTCCACAAGCAGTCAGGCCTTGGTGGCTGTCCTACTGGGCCAGAGTCCCCGGTCCCAGTCTTTGCTACTTTTTTGGTTATTGTAGCAGCACTGACGTGTCTGTTTTTTGTGGAATATTGCTTTAGTTCAGTGATTCCTGTGTGGTTTTTACACAGCTGATCGACATTATCTTCTACAGTGCTGAATGTGGTGAAATGGGTCGGGGACAGTTACCAACACCCTGACGTGCCACACTGCCGCTCTGCTGAGGTCTTAACACTGGTTAGAAGCTTAACTAGCACACCTTTAATTCTCTGCTGCCCTGAGCGGCTCTCAGCTGATGGGAACGCTGCCCTCTGACCCCGCCTGTGGGGCTCCAGGCCCCCGTTGGAACCTGCTGCCGGTACAGGTGGCGTTCTAGTGCTAGCATTAGCCGGGGGCTCATTCTAAGTTGTGTTGTGTTTATATTAAATGATTGTCATAAATTGAACAGGTTGTGTAGCAGCGCGCATTGATTTCCTGGTTGTGGTGTGTGTGAAAGGCTGTCCCAGTCACACTGCTCAGGTTTGAACAGGAAGACCACTCAAGTGTGTTTGATCGGTGCTTTAATATGTGGCATCTTTGTCATTCCTGACAATGTGCCTTTGCAGATGAGCGAGGGAGGTAAAGTGTGATACTCCTGTACCCTCTGAAGAAGTTCTGCGTCCCTTCCTGGTTCTCTCGTCTCAGCACTCGATTACGGCAACATTTTGGATCAATAAATGTTGGACTCTTCAGGATTTTGTAAAATTGTGGCATAAAATGCCTTGTTCTGTGTTCATGAGGTCCTGCTCAGGGGTGATTCTTGTTACTGGGTGTTTTTGCTACCCTTGCTTGTTGCTTTTAGGCTCCGCGAGGCGCCTGGGTGGACTTTGGAGTGTAACAGATGCCGTATAAATAGCTGGATTGAAGTCAAATAAACTGCAGCAGCAGAAGCACCTAGACACTGGTCCTGCAGGAGGTCCTCGGTTGTGATCTTTCTTTTCTTCTTTTTTGTCTGAAATAATACCACAGCATTTCTGACACTCCCCAGTTGCCTGGAAACAGTCCTTCTGGTTCACTCACATGCATTCTTTAGAAGCCACGGTTTGTTCAGCGCAGTGGGTGTGGTGGATTCTGCTAGGAAAATTCTATTTACAGTCGTCATCACAGTCTTTTCCTTCAGACGCAGCGTCAGCGTCACTTTTCCGAAATGCATGTTGTAAAATGCCAGATTTATTCCAATGGATTGAAAACATAAACGAAAGGGTCTATATTTTTGATCAATGCTGTATTCTTCCCCGCCCACAGAGGGAATCCCACAGGTGTACTACTTTGGTCCCTGTGGGAAGTACAACGCCATGGTGATGGAGCTACTGGGACCCAGTTTGGAGGACCTGTTTGATCTCTGTGACAGAACCTTCACCCTCAAGACCGTCCTCATGATAGCCATACAGCTGGTAAGAGCTGGAAAAAGCTGCCGGTCTCCACACCTCGGAGCGGTTTTCTAAAGGAGCTTCGGCTCTTTGAGGCGGAGACGTGTTTGATCCTTCTGCTTTGCCGCCAGATAACGCGGATGGAGTACGTCCACACTAAGAGCCTGATATACAGGGACGTGAAGCCAGAGAACTTCCTGGTCGGGCGGCCGGGAAGCAAGAGGCAGCACACCATCCACATCATCGACTTTGGTCTGGCCAAAGAGTACATCGACCCGGAGACCAAAAAACACATCCCTTACCGGGAGCACAAGAGTCTGACTGGGACGGCGCGCTACATGAGCATCAACACACACCTGGGGAAGGGTACGAGAGGCCCGACACATCGCAAAGCTCTGAAAAGTCCTCCAAAGGCTTTACCTTCTCTTTTCTCACGTGTTGTTTTTTTTTTGTTTGTTTCCAGAGCAAAGCAGAAGAGACGATTTGGAGGCGTTGGGTCATATGTTTATGTACTTCCTTCGAGGCAGCCTCCCCTGGCAGGGTCTAAAGGTACTGCTGGACATCCTTTTACCATCCTACAAATGTTGGTTTAGGTCAGGTTCTGGTAATCATCAGGTGATCTGGTGCAACAATCATTTACTGTGTTACAGTACAAAAACCAGAATAGGCTGGGTTGCCCCTGCTAAACAAAATATATTCAAGTCCTTTAATGTCTCCTGTTACATTTCCTCTACTAGTTGGGTTGTGTTGGACATGTCCCACATACACCCACAGACGGTGAAACCGTATGTTGTGCTGCCCTGCTCTGTCGTACCCGTCAGCAGCAGCGTCTTGGCAACAGAGAGCCTGTTGTAGACAGCAGCATCTTCTCACTGCTGGAACCTCAGTGTGGTGACCGCCGTCTGAAGACGCGTCCTAAAGGTATCCCACTGGGTACGAGGACAGGTGCCAGGAGGACAGGGTCCAGTTGCAGGATTACTGGAGATTGTGCGCTCGCTTTAAAGGTGTGCGTAGAATATATTACAAGACACCTCATCTGAACATTTGCTGTGTGGGAGGAAGCTTGTGGAACATTGGTGTGAAGGATGGATGCATGTGGGGGATGTTGGGCTGCGCAGGCCAAAGCAAGTTCCCACCAACACAAAACGGCACCAGAACTACAACAAGAGCGACAACGAGCAGGAATGGCACTGTAGCGTCAGGACAATGTTAAAAAAGGAGCCCGAGGACACCTTTAGTAAGGAAATGAAGAACATCTTTATTTGTGCTTTGCGCCAGTAAAGGACAGTCCAGGAAGGGTCTCCTGAACCCCGAGTCACCCGGTTTAAACCCTCACGGCTGGTGTGTGTTTGTGATACGTGCTTGTGTTTCTCTTTTCAGGCCGATACGTTGAAGGAGAGGTACCAGAAAATTGGTGACACCAAACGGGCGACACCAATCGAAGTGCTTTGCGAAAGTTTCCCCGGTGAGTGTGGAAGCGTCCGGTTTCTCCTCCCACCTCGGTATTCCGGTATTCCCGTCCCGCTGGTTTTACGTAACGGCGTCTTCTCCGTCTCCCGGCTACAGAGGAGATGGCCACCTACTTGCGCTACGTGAGGAGGCTGGACTTCTTCGAGAAGCCCGATTATGACTACTTGAGGAAGCTCTTCACCGACCTCTTCGACAGGAACGGCTACGTCTTTGACTACGAATACGACTGGGTCGGCAAGTCGCTGGTGAGCGCGGCCCCGCCTGCGAGCCTCGGAGGCCGGAGGGGTCCCAGCCCGTTCTCATGCCTCTGTCCCTCTGTTAGCCCACACCCATAGGCCCCATCCCCAGCGACGCGCCCCTGCAGCCCAGTAGCAGAGACAAAGCACAACAGCAGACCAAAAACCAGGTGAGCGCGTCTACAAGCAGAACCGTTCCGGCCCGGTTCTGCTGCCGGGGTCCTGGGTGGAGGCTGGTGCTGTGGGCGCCCCGTTTGCAGCTCGTCCACTCACACGTTGCCACTCTCGGCTCCAGTCATTGCCTGCATGCTTAGAAAATGCCAGTAGCATTTTTCACCCTGGCGATGACCAGTGGAAAGCCTAGTGTGTGACAACGCCTGGACCCGATTCTCCTTTTCTCCTTTTCTTAGCCTCTTGCTGTCCGGGCCTTGTGTCTGTTTAGATTTTGTGGGGGAGGTCTGGAAAATCCTTCTAGAGGGTTTTGTTTTGCCGCCTGTGAGGTTGGCTGCTCATCCAGACGCGGGGATATTTGATTTGCTGGTATAACAGCCGCAGCGGTGGACTTCAGCCCCGTTTTATTACCCTCTTCCTTATTGTAGCGCCGTGATCGGCTTGATAACGGCCGCCAACCTTTGAAACGTGCAAACATAATCTCCAGTAACCTGGAAAAAAAAGCTCCGGGAGTCGGCGTCTGGTTTCAGATGTGAGGGGAAATATTTGCTCTATTGCTGATCTTTTCTCTTAGTTTTAACCAGAGACGACTCCAAAGCTGCACTTTCAGCCCTGGTTCTGCCAACATTCAAACAACAACAACCACACAGGTTAAAATCACGCCAGGTTGGGCTGGAGCGGCCAGGCCTGGCTGACGGCGGCGTCTCAGAGACTGACTGCTCAAACAAGGCCGTTCTCTCCTCCTCTTGCATGACTTTAGTGGTGTGTGATTTGTGCTTTGCGTCACGTTCTGCTCCTCGCGACTCCTCGATTAACAGAATGTCTTAACCAGCCGCTTCTGCTTGGGAGAGGTCTTGTATAATTTTTTTTGTTTTCTTTCCTTCTTTGTCGTACTCCATTCCTCACCTCTGACCCTCCACCTCCTCCCCCCAACACACGGCCTCACCGACCCCCTCCCCCTCCGCCTCTTTTTTGCCTCCCTTCTTCTCATCACTCTGTGACCACGTGCCTCAACCCTTTTTTGCTCTTTACGTCAAGTCACCTGAGCCCAAAGGAAGTGAGTCTCAGCCCACTCCAGTGACCAATAAGGAGACTCTGGGGTCGCACCTCACGGCCGAGAGGCTGGGGGGCTCTGTCCAGGTACTGCTGCTGCCACCGCTGCTGCTCCACCGCTCCCGCATGAAGCCTCTTCCTCTCGTCTAGATGTTCTGCCCCCCCGTCTCGCACCGCTGCCTGTCCGTGGGTCTGTCGGGATGCTTTCGACTCCCTGCCTGTCTGTGCTTCTCTAGCTCTCTTTGCGTTCTCTCCATTTTGCTCAGAGAGAAGGGTCGAGCATCAACAGGACGTAGTCAGACTTCAGCTAGTCGATGTCTGGAAATCACTGTAAGACCTGTGATGATTCCAAAGCAGAGCTGCAGTTTTTGGCTTTAGTTTAGTGAAGGAAAAGAACAAAACCAATCAAAAACAAGCCGCCAGCACATCAGAATGATCTCAAATACCAGCTGTAGTTTTATCAGCCTTGTGGCGCAGCGCTGCCCCCTGCTGGCAGGGGGAGTAACCGCAGCTGCCTCCGGACCGCTTCACGTCCCTGTCAACAGTCATGATGCTGTTTTCATTCTCATAAGTACCAGAAGTTTTAATTTAATCCCTGTACGCTGTTGTTAGCCTTCCTGCTCTGTGTGCTTCCAATGGCAAAGTCTTGCATTTCTATTCAGAGGTTTGTGTTAAGTCCGCTTATCTGATTGAAGGCATTTACAGATGTTCACAAACACTCGTCCTCCTTTAGCTGTGCAAATCCAAAAGTAATAAATCCTATTTTTGTTTGCGCTTTGGCTCAGGTTAACAGGCATTCGGGGACCGTTTCCCTACACGTGTAACATTGGAAGCACATTGATAGAAACTGTTTTTAGATTTAAATCATAATAATAAAAAACCTTGGTTAAATCTAAAGTCTGTCAGCTGCGCGTGTGTGAGTTGTTGGCTGCTGTGGCTCCTCTCTGCAGGTGATGAGCTCCACCAACGGCGAGCTGAACACGGACGACCCCACGGCGGGACACTCCAACGCTCCCATCACCGCCCCCGCCGAGGTGGAGGTGGCCGATGAGACCAAGTAAGACGCTAGCCGCCCGCTTTGTCCGTCCCTCCGCTCCGGGGTCGGCTCTTCACCGCGGCCGCCGCGGGGCCGGTCACCCCCAGCGCCCTCTCCTGACGGTGTCTTCCTTTCCTCGCAGGTGCTGTTGTTTCTTCAAACGGAGGAAGAGGAAAACCCTCCAGAGACACAAGTGAAAGACCAGAGCAGAGAGAACTTGAATTATTGTGGTCACTGTCGAGTTTTAAATGGAAGCAACTACACAGCCCCCCCAGACTTTTATCTCCTCCACCTCTCTCCCTAACACCTCTTATTCCCTCCATCACTGTCCCTCTCTCTCCTTCCCAGCGCTCCCCTGGCAGGTTAAAGGAACGTTGCGGTCCTACTGACTCCACAACAGACTCTTGATTCCTTTATCAGAAAAAAAGAGAAACGCGCCGATGTTACAGCGGGGGCTTCGAGACAGCGTTAAAAAAGGGTGTAATAATGAAACTACCGTGGCGTGAATATGAAAACGTACTGTTTGAGACAGTCGATGTCATTTAGATTCCATGAAGATCAGCGTTTGATGGGGGAACCGGCCAGTGGTTCCAGAGAGACTGCTCTGTAGGAAAACACTCGTTTTCCTCTCCTTCCTTTGGTGTGTGTTCTGGGATCAAGGCGAAGAGGAAAAGGTGAACTATGTAACGTTAACCCGGAGAGACGCAGGAAGCATTTCATCCATAAAAAGTGACCGTGGAGGATTTTTATGTTGTTTTTTCTCTTCTTTTGTAATTGAATCCTCTGTTTTGGACGTCGAATCCCTGCATTGAGAACCATTTTTATGTTGTAGTGTTCTGGAGTTCAGATCTTTTCCTCACGCTGGCTTTGTTTTTGTCTGTAAACATGGATTTTGTAGCACAGTCACTGGCCTCAGGTACTGTGGACAACTGAGAGGAACAGATATGAAGCTCTCTTTATTATTATTATTGCACTTTTGGGAAATGAAAACAATACAGTGGTAAATTTTAGATTTGGAATTAACAGTTAAGAAAACATCTTAATAAAGACTGATCTAGGAAGAGCTCTTTACAATGCTTATATCTGAGTTATGGCCAGAAAACCTTGTCTTTACATGGAGATAAAACAAAGATATGTCCTTTGGTTTTTATTTCTTACATCTAAATAATTTACCAGGAATTCTTAGTTTGTGCCTTTCTAAGTAAAATGTTTAAAGGTCAAGTGAGTCCCGCAATGGCATTTTATCCCAACTATTGCGTGCGTGCGCGCGCGCGTGTGTGTGTGTGTGTGTGTGTTCTATCTGCAGCTTGTTGCTGTAGCTGTGTTTTCCTTCCAGATGTTAAAATAGAAACCATTCTCCACCTCCAAACACTTGCTAAAATACCCTGGGTTTGTGGGTCACACTGGCCCTACTGGCTTCCTGAAGACGAGTCAAACATTTGCTTTTAGAGTTTTTACTGCTGCTGTTAAACACAAACATTATTAGGGAGACTTTTTTCCTTTTTTTTTTTTTTTTTTAATATTCAACTTTTCTCGCATATAAAATGGGCCAAAGATGGACGGGTCTGGTAGAGCTGCTGATCCTGCGTGGAGGTTGGATGGAGGAACGGCCGTGTTCCTGTTGGATGGAGGAACGGCCGTGTTCCTGTTGGATGGAGGAACGGCCGTGTTCCTGTTGGATGGAGGAATGGCCGTGTTCCTGACCCGTCTTGGTCCAGCCGTCCACATCTGGGCGTCTTGGAGGGGATTTTGGAGACGCAGCGAGGGTGAGCGGAGGGACTCGAGGTACATTTCACAAATGGATCAGAAGCACAACAGTAAAAACAAATGAACCTAATAAATGTCACGTTCTAAACATTTTTCTTTTCTTTTCAGGCTGCCCATCATACCTGGAACCATGAAAAGGTTTGTTTCAGCATTTTAAAAACAAATACATTCCTCAATGATCTGCTCTGACAGAACCTCCTCATTAAAGTATGATGGTAATACGGCCTAGAAATGTTTATATTTATTTGATAATTCAAAGACAATGTTGTGTATTTCAACAGCACATCAGACCCGACGCAGCTCCTGGTGCCGCTCACCTAAATGGCCACAAGGGGGCGACAGAAGTCGGCTTTCAGAGCGTCAATGGCGACAGGTTAGCATAATTAGGAATATCTGATGATTAAAAAAACCCCCACTATTTTAAATCAAAAGGTTATCTTACAGAAAACACTAACTAGACATTGCCTCATAATATTAATACTTACAATATCATCTCCAAAAAGGTTGCACTGTTCGGCGGTTCTTCGGACGTCCATCTGTGGACGGATGGATTTCTGATGCAGCAACATCATAGTAAAACTGCAGAAAGGAAGAGCAAACAACCTTCAAGATGGAATCAAATGCACAATATTGGTAATTAAACAGGTAAATATTTAAAGGTAGGTCCCTTCTGTGGACGCTATTAACTGCCCTCTAGCGGCGATAATAGAAACAGCAGTATTTGATGGAAGACATTTTAATATTTTTTTATTCGACTTTTATCTAAAATTAAAATCAGCAGGACCAAAAAAATAGATGAACATTTGTGCATAAATTATAATTTTGAATACATTTTGTAAATTTATGGTAGATGATCAGTAGGCGGTTATCATTTTTTTATTTAAGAAGTTCATGAAATCACTACTACTCAGATATGAAGGAATGGATAATTATGACTCTCGGTCAGCCTGGCTACAGGGCTAAATAAAAACCAGGGTTTTTCTTAGTTTCTTCTAGAATTAGAGGGGAAAAACTAGTTTTAGCTGTGGGCAGCGCTGTCCTGTATGTTTTCAGACTATCTCGCTTAAAAAACTAGAGCTACTCCGCCTAAAGTGGCGGATGAACACGAACATCGGTGACCTCCTCTTGTCGGCACCATTACTAAGTTACAATCTTACTGTATTAATGTTTACCCTCAGCCAGCAGATTCAAATTTGATTCTGTGTCGCCGCTCTGGCCCAGGGAACGGAGATCTCTAAAACAGAGTCTCCGACGATCAGAACCGGTTCCTCGGCCGGTGTGTGGCCGAGCGGAGCCAACCGATCAGAAAGGTTCGGTGCTTGGTGGCTCTCGGCGGGCTCAGGTCCGGAGCTCGGCCGCCCACCAATGGTTACCCACCGGCCAGAAGCTAATGGCTAGCGGGACCGGGCTAACTGCCTCCAGCGGTGCTGAGCCGGCATTTAAAATGGCCAAGCGTCGCCTCCAGCCTAACCAATACAGTACGCCGATGGCATTGTCACTAAATCTGAACATTTGGCGCACCGAACAGAAAAGGAGAGCGGAGGAGAGGAGGGCGGGAAGCCATGGCTAACGGCCGTTTACCGAGCTATCGGCCGCTTACCGGGCTAATCGGCCGTTTACCGAGCTAACGGCCGTTTACCGGGCTAACGGCAGTTTACCGAGCTAACGGCCGCTTACCGGGCTAACGGCCGTTTACCGAGCTAACGGCCGTTTACCGGGCTAACGGCAGTTTACCGAGCTAACGGCCGCTTACCGGGCTAACGGCAGTTTACCGGGCTAACGGCCGTTTACCGAGCTAACGGCTTTCGACGGTAGAGAACTAAAGTGTGAGTAATCAACAACAATAATGTGAGTTTTTAGGTTTTTAATGAGTAGACAGGCTCTAAGATGAACAAGAGGAGAAAAAGTCTTAAGAGGACTCTAAATCTACAACAACCGGTGACTGAACTCGTCAGCCCGTCGGTTCCAGTTCCTGACCATTAATACCAAATATTGGCAATTAATATTAAACATTTGAGTTGCTTCCCAGCAGTTTTGTCTTCTGATTGATCAGGAGCTGTGCTTGTGACTTCTTCCTTTTTTTGCCATCCATTTTAACCCGATACCACTTTAACCCCACATTCACTCCTGTGTGTGACTGGTTTCTTCTCGTTGATCGTCCATTTTCTAAACGCCTGCTTTCCTTCTTTGCAGTATTGGGTCAGCGGGGCCTCCTAACACCACTACGGAACGAAGAAGCTCCCATCAAAGGGGTCGAAGGTCAGAGAGGAGCCAGGCACGAGCCTGGATC
>CAAE01014609.1:111594-146507 GCA_000180735.1 Tetraodon nigroviridis
CACAACATCTGGAAAAGAGAGATAGGAGAAAGGAGAGGAAACAAAGGAATCTAGACTGATGTGAACATTCAACAATAAAAATGTTTGGGCCACCGAACAAAAAGGGGGGGATGAAAAGACGGAGGAAACAAGGATAAATGATAAAGTGTTAAAGGCGGACGGCGGGCTGAAGAGAGCAGGCCGGAGACGGGGAGGCAGGAGATGAGAATTCCAGTTTAACAAGCAAATTCTCATCACGCGGTTCATTGGGTGAGAAAGACCTGTGAAACTTTTAATTGTTATGCCTGAGGCAGATAGGAAAAACAGAGGGAGGGAGGGAGGGAGAAGGAAGTGAAGGTGGGGGAACAAAAGCAGACCGGTGAAGGCTGCATAAAGGTGGGACGGCTGTTTTACAAAAATACACTCAAAGATTCCTGTAATTTTTACAGAGAAAATAACTGAGTAACTCTAAAAGTAATAAGTCATATTGATATTAATGTTGATGCCTCTTTTATGGGACTGGCACTCCTCAGGGCTCCAGTCTCGGCCTTCTGTTATTCCCTATTTCACTGCAGAAAACATCCCTTAAAGCCGGCAAAGCCCCAGTGAAGCCGCACCTCTGCAGCCTCGTTACACCGCTGGCTTATCTGGCAGCTGATCTACCACACTGGCAGGCTGGGATTCACTGAAAGCTCTCTTCTCCTCCTCCTGTTAGTCTGCTTCCCCAATAAAATACCTGTTCGCTCTGCCCTCCACAGCTCATCCATCTTTATTTGATTTGTAATGGGGCAACTGAATACTGAATACTGTTGCTGCCTCACACCAACCCCCACTGATACTGTATACATCACCAACTGTACATACTACTCTATTTTCGCACATAAGTTTTGTATATACTATACATTATAGCACCACTAGCTGTATTGATATTGTGCATATAATCGACTGTACGCAGCAGCGCGCGTGTCTGGTTCTTTGCACACAGATTTAGCCTGCCTTCTAAAGAGTTCAAGTAGATCGTTGTGGTTCTGAAACCTTTTTATTGGCTTGTATGTTAGAATAAACCCATTTACTGCCATTAACGACGGTCTGAGTTAGATTGGAAAGTTGCGTGAGGTGCTGCTAAAGTGCTGCTGCTATGAGCAGAGCCAACGAGAGCTGACAAATCGAATCAAACGCTTGAATTGATGCAACTGAAGAATCAGCTCTCTAAATTTCAGACATACTATAACGCGGAAAAAACATCCTCTCTAACTGAAGAAGGTATTGATTAGTAGCCTGAGGAGGAAGATCGCTTTGATGAGCTATGTATAAAACATTTTAAATCAGGAGCAGAGATGTGATTGGTATCACGTAAAACGGCTCTAATGACACCCCGGTGATCATATCATCCCTTAAAAGCCTCATCTCTGCATCCCTATTGATTACGGGGAACATGATAAATCAATACTGAAAGAATGCGTGCAAATCACTGCTATCGTTCTGCCCTTTCCTTGTGTTCACAGAGCTGGTGAGAAGCTCCATCCACCCGCGTGGTCTCCATCTTTCTCTCCCCCCATTCCTTTACTGCCTCTTTGCACTTTACTCGCCAAAAGCTTCTGGACAGCTCCTTTCGAGGAGACCAGGGGCTCCACTTTGGTGCGGTGCAGCCCGGGACGGCACAGGTGAAGGTGTAATTTAGTGTAGAACAAGTGGCTTTTCTGCACACTTGCACCGAGCTGCAGAGCAGGCTGTGGTCAAGGGCGTGTTATTAAAAGATAGCCCGGTGAGCTGTGATTTTGCCGACCTTTCCGGGGGTAAAATTCTACTCTCATCTTTGTCTGGCCCAAGGTCGAAGTCTGGGGCAGGAGGAGAAGATTGTTCTGTATATTTAAGTGCGCAATCACGGTAGAAAAGCTCAGTCAACATTTCCCCACCTGATATCACTGTGTTTTGCCTATTTTGACACTTCATTAATAAAGAAACTGCAAACATTACTGTGAGGAAGGTTGTGCACGAGCAGCGCAGTGAGTCCCAACATTACCTCACACAGCAGCAGGTCAGTGATGTGGAAAACCATACACAAGGGGAACTTGGCAGTGAAGAGGGTGAGGAACCATTGGGAGGCGTACATGTGCGCCTCCAAGTTCAACGCCTGGAAGTGTGACCACAGGTCCGAGAGCTGCTCCTGTTCACGAAGGAAAAAAGTCCGTTTTTCAAAAAGGTAACTTCACCCACTCCGGTTTGCCTTTATGTCCCTATTTTGTGGATACAGCCCACCTGCAGAAGGTGAGAAACGAGCATATGGGCCTGGGTGCATGTGCAATGAATGGAAAATTAAATTAGCAGAGAGTTATTAACTTCAGCGGCTCAGGCTTTTACAGCACCTGAAACCGTCCTGGTTCAGATGGTGAGTTACTGCTGGTACAGTAATAATTAGCAGTCGATATTAACAGCCTTCCACGGAGCACGCACAGTCGATCAGAACAAATCTGCATTCCACTCAGGATGACGCATCCCTAACCCGTAGCAAACAACGGACAGAGAAGGTTGTGAACCTGCATCAGTCGCTCCAGCTGGTAGAACTTGCAGTGAAGATCCTCAAAGTTGTTTCTGTACAGAGCTCGGAGGCCATAGTCGTACATGATCTTCACCATCACACAGAAGGCCTGCTCCTCCGGCATCTGCAATCACACACACGCACACACAACCTCATCAAAGCTCGTCCACCCATGTTGGAATATACACAGGAAGGAAGCTTCAAGCTCTTTCCAAAATAAAGTGAATAAACATGGACTTTCTTTTCCATGTTCTACATGCGGTGATACACAGAGTTGTTACTTTTGAGTCTAACTTTTTGCAAAAGTGTGTTTGCGTCTCTCCTTTGGTGCATTTCTGCAGTGCTGGATCAAGAAAACAGATTCCTACATAATAAAAAGCTTAAAACTGTGCAGGTGGACTTATTTCTCTTCCTGTACACACACACAGTCACAGATGGTGAGGTGATATTTAATCAGAGTGTCAGTGTGTGTTTGGGGCTGAATGGGCTCCTGCAGGTAAACCTGGACCCCTATTAATATTCCTGACATCTCCTCTATAACCTCTCTTTTCTTCCTCTTCCACCTCTATAAGCTGTCTGCCTCCTCCTCCTCCTCCTCCTGTGTAAGCGTTTTCTTTTACTTTTTCTGCCCTCTTTATCGCTCCTCCTCCTCCTCTCTACATTTCCATCCTTCTCCATTATTCCTTCCTCCTGGTTTTATGCCTCTTCTCCTTTTTTATCTCTTCTTTCTGCTCCCCTAGCTCATGATTCATTCTCACTAAACCTGGCTACGTCGTCCCTCCTCCTGACCTCTCCCGTTTCCTCCTTCCTTCTCTCATTCCTTCTCTTTAGCCTCTGCCATCCTCGTCTTTTGGACCTGAACCAAAACTCTCCGACTCCTCCTGCTGGGAGTCCCGCATCCTTCCTTCTACTCATCTGTCTGTCCTTTAAAACCCTTTCTCATTTCAGAGAACAAAGCATGAAGGGGTATTAGGGGCCCGACGCTCTGAGGCGCGTCTGATGACCTTGAGAATGCAATCGGCTCCAACACGCAGCAGCCGTCTGATATTCCATGATTTGAGGGAACAAAGTCCATTTTTCCTAAAAACTGTACTGAGCGAAGCTGGGAGGCACCTCCGAGAACCACGATCCTTCTTCCGTACTATTTTAACGATGAACTTACCCCGAGGGGCAAAAAATAAAGAGTGGAGGCAATACCGTGATAAAGTTGCTCGACTGCATTATTGAAGCAATTTGTTTGTGTGCCTGCTGATAAAAGGATGGGTGCAAACTCACGTGCAGGAGGAGAACGGCGGCAAGAAACGACTGACCCGGGCAATAACCAATTTCGTCGTCGTAGACGGAGTAGGCCTGCAGGAGAGACAGAGATGTTTAAGCTGCTGAAGGCTTCCACGACACCAAAGGCAGCAGCGCTCTGGCTTTTTATGGTGTCTGCACCATCAACGCATCAGAGATTCAAAAGCCACAGTTGACCCCTCAGAATCGTTGCACTTTTCATCCGGCTATAAATTTTAATGCCGGGGTCAAAGGCTCCTTTAACTGCGGCGGAAATGAATCCGGTGCACTTCGGACCCTCACGCGGACGTCCGAGCGCCTTCAAAGCTGCGCCGTTCAGCCGGTTTGGAGGTTGATGTGGAGGTGATGGAGGAGGCTTGTGGAGCTGTCTGGAACGTAACCCACAAGGTGACATCTTTGATGGAGTGTGCCATTCAAATGTCCCAAACTCGGCTGGGAGAGGTGCACGCTGACAGATGGATGGAGGAGGTCCCGGGAGGTGAAGTCTAAGTTCATTAGCCTGACTGTGTGGGTCTACTTTCCCGAGAACGGGCAGAAAGCGTTTTTCGGTATCGTTCTGAAAAATGTTTTAGTACCTCACTGGACTCACAAGTAAAAAGAAAGTTAAACACTGATTTATTTTTGGAGGAAACGAATAATTTGTCATTTGCATAAATGAGTCTAGTTGGAGCTCAAAGCTTGTGAAAAACTGTTCATTTTACCTGGAACTGTTTCATTAAATCAAATTTTTATATTCTATCTGTACTGCAGCAGTCTGGGGCCCTCTGGGGGAAATCAGGCCAGAGATGGGTGGTGGGTCAAGGCGGACGCGGTTCAGCTCTAACTGGCAACAGACCTGTTCCACAAGAGCAATTTGGCAAAAAATTGGAGAGTAATCACAGGTCTTTTCGATGATGGATCTGTGATTACCTGGGATTTTGGGTCAATATGGCAGCCAAGGAAAAAAAACCTGTCCTGTTTATTAACTATGCAGAACTAAAAGACACGAAAGGGCACATGAAGGAAAACATGTTTTTAGCTCTGTCTCCATGGTGATACACCTTTAGACACTAGGTGTGTACAGTAGAAACACCTCTTGTCCTCTAAATATCAAAGGGCAACTGGAGAAAAGGAGCTGTATGAAAAGCTTTACAATACTCTGACACAGCCAGTGGGCTCACAAGCAGAATATAAACCCATCTGACCAGGATGGAGGCCTCCTGGACGGTAGCTAGCTAGGGATCGCTGGGTAACGCAACGCTAGCCTGGTTCTTCTCCAACTGTTTGCATATGGAAACATAGGAAAAGTCTGTTGATGTGACAGGATTTTAAAACACAATAGTTTTAATGTACCAAGCTAACTTTAGCCCACCAAGGATTAAAGGCAAGTTTGAAATCACAATCTGCTCGAACCTTTGACTTCAAAAGTCAACGCTATGTTTCTACAGTCTCTTTCTCATTTCTTAGCCCCAAAAGCAGGACTCTGGGTACGTGGCTTTGAAGCTGGGGCATCTTCTGTAATCCCCATCAATACCTCCGTCAGAGGAGGCAGGCTTTTCCACTGAACACTGCTGGACGTCTGAGGTGAAGCGGCCGGCTTCACAGAGCAACATTAGTAGAATGAATCAGATTATTACTGGAAAAAAGCAGCGGGCTTGGGTGACCTTCCCTGGAGAATAAATGTTAGAACATAAAAGACCGTAGGCTCATTACTGAGAAGTATATGAAGATGAATATAAACTTTGTCCTGGATCTCCTGTGTCTGGAACGCACTCCTGCCTCAAGATCCAGCCAACCTTATCAGCAGCAAATCTACATGGATTTGCATACAAATGAAGGCTGGCTCGCCACTGACCTAATTGGGTCCGGACCGGATGCTAACCCTTCCTGACAGGTTCTCCCACAGCACCGACGGACCGTCCACTAACACGGGAAACAGTGGGGAAATATAAAAGGAACAAATGTTCCACTGGTTCATGATACTGAACACATTTCTGCGTGCATTTTAACACGGTCACTGTATACTTAGGAAGGGAAAAATCCGAGATAATCGCAGTTGGTTGTTTCTGTGCTCACTTCTCCAAGTCCAAAATAATTATTTCCCACTTTCCTCTTGGAGTAAGGAGGCAGAGGAAGAAACTGCTTTGCATTCACAGCTGCAGAGCAGATAAGCGGACAGTGATAAGAGATTAAGAGTGGCTTTAATCCAGTTAGGCTGGCCTGGGTTTTTGTCTGAATGCATGTTTCTCGACAGATAATTACCTCAGGACGCTGGCTTGTACGGCGGTATTGTTCTTCGTAATGGGAATAAGACACCGTTTGTTCTCATGTGACGGTCCCTAGACCCACAAAAAGTGTTCACCAAAGACTTTTCTCATGTATAATATTTGTAGAGGAAGCGGTTTTCTCCAACTGATGCAGCTACGCTGAGCTGACAAAGTGATTCCCAGTAAACTCACACCAACTGATTGATAAATTTGTGAATGTATTTCAGGACTCTACCCTAACGGTCCTTAATTAACTGTTAAAGCTAAAAAAGACGTAATGAAGAATAAATTGTGCAATGAAATGTGCAGAAAATAGAGGTTCTGATCTATGGTTCTGTGTGCTGAGAGGCAAAAACAAAGAGTTACTTGCAGAATTCCTGGTTCTTTGATGACAGAGTGAGGTGTTTCACTAGGCACCAGGGAGCTGATGCAATACGGAAGCGGTCTGTGTCTCCGATAGTGAAACACCGAACAAAGTTATTAAAAGAAGCCATTTCTGAGACCTCACCTTGCAGATCTTGTACAGAGAATCTTGTCCGTCTCCATCCGAGTCTTTAAAGTAGTCGTGTGCAGGGAACGTGCGGTGGATGTCTCGAGTAATAACGGCTTCCTGAGCCGAGTCCTGCAACACACACCATCACACACCCATCAAACATGAGCAAAAAGACATTTTTGATAGAGCAAACACGAGAAGCCGACCCATCCTTCTTTTTAGGGGGTAGTTGGAACTTTGCAGGTTTGTCCTTCGGTTTTATGACCAGTTTCAGATGCAACACTGAAGGCTTGAACAAATGTAGCTATTCAACCCACTGCCTGTTCTTCAAAACAGAATAGAACAGAAATCCTTTTTTTTATCGCAGGCTTGAGAAATTCACTGATGAATTCGCAATATGTTTACAGAATAAAAAAACCAAACCTCCGCCTTTGTCTAAGAGCGCAGCAATGACGACACACTACAGACCAGACCCAGGCTGTGTGGAAACCACTGCAGTAGACACACAAACACACACACACACACACACATTGCGTATGCAGGGACACTGCTGCCCTCTCCTTTTTGCACAAACACAATGAAGCTCAGATCTGCAGAAAGAACAAATGGCCTCCAATAGAAATATTCGGCCGTGTGGTGGTGCGTAACTGAAGAATTTTCAATTTTCTCTCTTTGTTTTGAGGACAAAGATTGACTGATATATATAAGAATTTAACCAAACACTGCATACTGAGGCATGAGGAGAGAGAAAGGCCTGAGCTGGGACAGCACCAGTGGCCTTCTTGCCACGAGAACATCAGCTGTGAATGTTTTCCTAATAAAAGAGAGCTTGGAATGTATAAAAAAGGAGCTTGTGTGCAGCAGGATGCTCAAAAAGCAATCACTTAATTAAATGAGTCCTCATTTAACAGTCCTACTGTAAGCTCGCGTTGGGGGAAATCGAATGTATACGGCTTAAAAATGCAAAGAGTACGGTAAACATCCATCACAACTGCACTCAGGAACCAAACGGCTTTAATTGAAACTGCTGGCACCAGCGTGTTTAATGCTTTAATGAGATTTGTAGTGTGGAGGTGGTGCTCCAATCTGGGCATTATGCGCTGGAAATTAAACAGATGGATTTTTAATATCACATTCCTTCTAAGACACGCAAAAAAGAAGAAGCTCTTCAGGAATGAAAAGAGTTACATGAGCTTTTTCCCCTGCTGTGTCAGGTTGTCGGCGAATGCAAAATAAATAAATGAATCCACGACCCTAAAAAAGATAAAAACGCAACTCAGGACTGTGAACAGAAACACAGGAATATTCCAATATTAAATCCCTTTTTTTATCACCGCAGACAACGACGATGTAGTACTGACTTACGTGACTTTTTTATTTAAATAATTACAGAACAGCCCATCAATCTCACTCGTGACACGGTAATTACCATGGCAACATCAGCGAGGGCCATTGAGAATTTGGTTGACAGTGAAAGTTGTAAACACTTTGATTTAATAAACCATGCATGCCTGCACTAATTAACAGCCTCATTACTCAAAAAATGCCATAAAAACCAGAAGAGGACATCCTCCGCTCCGTCTCCTCCCTCCTCATCTTCTGTATTTTCCTCCCGCTTCTTTCCTCTACCTTCATTTTCCAGTCCTCCCTGCACACATTTCTTCTTTTTTTCACCTCTTCCTATTTGCTCCTCTGCCTCATTTCCTTCTCACCTCCCCTCGTACGGCACACGTCCTTCAGAATACAGCCGCATCTACATT
This sequence comes from Tetraodon nigroviridis, assembly GCA_000180735.1. Lineage (NCBI taxonomy): Eukaryota > Metazoa > Chordata > Actinopteri > Tetraodontiformes > Tetraodontidae > Tetraodon > Tetraodon nigroviridis. The sequence continues at coordinate 119,908 of CAAE01014609.1, forward strand.
TATAGGCTGCAGACGCGCAAAGATGTTTAAGCCCTCTGGTGTCAGGGGGGCCGGCTTAACCGACCAGCCTTCCCTCTGACAGCCAATCCCGGCAGATTGTATGCATGCAGTACGTCCGGAGCGTTATGGCATTAAAAGAACACTGGCTTTTCTGTCAGACCAACATCTGGTCAGGGAAGAGGGAAAAGGCACAGATCAGACTTGGAACCTCAGGCTAATCATCTGTTGAGGCTGAGGAGGAACTGGTGTGCGCCTTGAGCGCAGCACAGCAGGAAGGTGTCGGCTTAACGTCAACGCCGCAATCACCTGAACCATCTTCCACCTGAAAATCTTTGGGGGGGGGCTCAAGAACGCCACCGATTACTTCCAGACTGGGTAAAATGCAGTAAGACCACAGGCGGCAGGAGAAAATGAGAAATTCCTAAACGCATTTAATCCTCTTAGGTTCTAGGTTGAATTTTTAGCTGCCAAAACAGAAGTTAATGGTAACAATTAAAGACAGGATGGATTATGAGGTTACTTGGAAATATATATTTCGAATTTCAAATCAAATTTTACACTAATCTCACACTTGTGTGGTCTTGTGGTTTTGTGCAGGCACACACGATGGCTTTTAAACTGGCTGAAAAAAGAGAAAACCGGACCAAAAACAAACAAAAAGCTGAAACAGAGGAGAACAACAAAGCAACAGATCAGGAAAGAAAGCACCAAGATACAGATTAAGATGGAAGAAATGACGGAACGGGAGATAAAGAGATAAAGAGGGTTGAGGTTGAGGGGCCTCGTCGCAGGAGACGGCTCATTACTCAGACCTCACGACTGTGGAACCTGCTTAACACAAACAGCTAAGGGGGAAAAGTGCTGAGCCGTTCACATCCCTCCGCATTTAACAGCCTTCCATTTACCTACAAGAAGCAGTCTGAGTAAAAGCTGCAGTTTAACAGGATCAAGGTTCAAGTACACGACTGAAGACTTTCTGCATATTCAAATTCTTTTCTCTTTACATGTTGCGCCATCTTTTATAACTTCAAGTGATTTGCAGTTGAAATGTTGAACAGACTGATTTATTTTTATGTCAGCATCACTTCTCAAAGGCCTGACACAGGTGACCTTAACGCCACCTCCACTTGCTATTCAGCGTATCGGGCGGACAGGTCAGGGTTTTCTGGTTCTAATGGAGAGGTCACCAAACAGAGGGAGCAGATCAGACTTCCACACGGTCTAAGGGAGCTTCAGGGTTAAAAAAAAGATGAGACCCACACACATTCCGTCATTTATCAATTTACTTAATATTTCATGGCAGAGCTGCTGCGTTGTCAGCATTAACGACTATCTTTCTAAAAATGCCAGGAGCTGCCGACTCCGGGACATCTGACATTAGGGAGAAATCATCTGACCTCTGAGGGGGCTGCTGGGGGAAGGCTAGTTTATATCGGCTCCTTTAAAAAAAAAAACAAAAACACTTTTTTAAGAATATCAGTTCAAGGAAAACGACAGCAGCTCTGCCTGTGTTCTACAGCGAATTTGCCAACAGTTTGCTGTGGAATCATGACTCACTCCGTCCATCTACACTCTCCAAACACCCTTGAGTAACATAATTAACCACCTACCTGCTTCAGCCTTCCCAGCCTCTCAGAATTAAAGGGGCGGATAAATGTTTCACATGTAAGTGCAGAATTTGGTTAGCAGACTCGTCTTCTCATCGAAAAACTGGTGTGAAAGCGGTGCTGGGCTCTCGCGTCACCCTTCTCTTCTGACAGTGTTATGCAACGGTTGTGGAGGCTCTCGCGGTTCCTGGCCGCTGAGCCCTTTGACGGAAAGCCGGCCATGCTTAGCTAAACCCGCGAGGATGATGTGCAGCTCGCCTGGTTCAGACATCTGAGCCCAGCGAGTCGGACCAACCGGTCAGAGAGAAGAAGGAGTGTCGGAGACACCAAGCAGCAGAAATATCTGTTAACTGCAATGTACCGCCCTGGCGTTCACCTGAAGGACATACTGCCGTTGTCCCAGCAACAGGCCCCCCTGTGATGAGAAAGATGTCAAATATTTGGAGACATCTTTAAATCTTCTGACACGCGGAAGCCCAATATGATTTATGTTAAACTCCACAAGCACCTTCCCAGACTATTTGGTCTAAAAGAGGATAAAAATATTATCTCCCCACTGAAGGGACTCTGCTGGTGTGTGGGCTACTGGCGTGAAATTAAGATAGAAGACGCATTTCCATTTCCTCCATCTGTACAAAAACTAAGCCAAAGTATGACGAATACAAGCGCCACAGTGTTGCCCCGGTGATGTAATTTGCAGACGAGGCTGCGGAGCCGTGATCGGGCGGTGTAGTCACGGCAGTGCTGCAGATCTGCTACGACAAATTCACAATGTACCCGGGCTGCACTTTCAACGGCGAAGATATCAATCATCTTGATCCCGTCGCAAATCTGCTCGCTGGAGTTTTCTGCAATCGGGCTTTTGAAAAAGAAGCCTCGCCTTACCAAACCTCACCGGGGCACTGGTTGCGTTGGTGCGTTGCATCAATAGCTTTCTCTCTCAGAAAGAGTGTGGGGAAACTCCCTCCTTCCTTAGAGAAGGACAGCTAATGCAGCCCCGTCTGAGCTTGGCTCCAGCTCGAGCGGCCGCCGTGGCCCATCATGGGTCGCCCAAGAGAACAGAAGTGGCAGGATGGCGTGTCGGCGCACGTCTGTTTGGAGCCAGCGCCCCTCCCCAGCTCCTCCAGCCACGTGAAAGCGCAGAAGTAGGGGAAGAATAAATGGATTTGCATGACAGCAGGATAACACGAAGGGGGAAAAAACACACAAATCAGAGCTAAAGAATGCCTGAACCACGAGGAGAGGAGCAGAGAGGAGAGGATCTGCTGAATCAGTTCACTGGTCTGGCTTTCAGCAGAAAGGCCAATATTTAAAGAGACACCCCGACATTCACAAAACACCCAGCTGTGTGAAGGAAAAGGCCAACGGTTCCACACCTCAATGCCCGACTCTACCAAACAAAGTGGAATTTTCTGCTGAAATGATCCCGGAAGGTTGAGTTAGCTTCTGCAGAGGGAAACAGCAGCTGCTATAGCAACCGTGGGGAGCGCAGTCAGGACCGGGTTTCTCTGTGAAGATGGGTCATTTTACGGAGAAAAAAAACACACAATCAGCAAACCTCTTTTTGTAATGTAAACACACAAAAAAAAATCTTTCTAGGTCACTCAAAGGTCCGCCATTAATTTCCCTGATAAAAGAAAATAGGACACATGGCTGCAGTCCAGATATTCCTCTTGACACCATTCAAACTCAAGCACTCTTAATCTGTCTTTATTTTACTGCAACACGTTCAGGTGATCTCCTAGTCCCATATTTACAGGAAGGCAGCCTGGTAATTAAAAGCAGATTCCCCTGAGGACTTTGTCCTTGGTTGATGGTAATAATGTTTCCAGCAGCTTCCCCGGAGGGTTGCCAGTTGGGCTGTGAGGGAGGGGCAACAGCTGGCCCACCTGGCTGATTGCAAATTCATGTGTGTGTGTGTGTGTGTGTGTGTGTGTGTCTGCCATGGCATTTTAACAGTCCAGCTAATCTGCATTTGAATAGCGCAGGATTGGGAGTGAGGAAGACGGAGAGGGAGAGTGGGTTGCATTTCTTTTTGCTTGCGGTGAAACCAGTGACAGAGACGTAGGTCGCGGAAATGGGAACTGACTGGTTTAACACTGGTCCCAGAAAATAAATGAACTAGTTGAAGAAGACGGTCATAATGAAGAAGAATGGCTGAGAGAAGTTAATAAAGAAAAATGAAAACGAAGGAACAAAACACTCTGAGCACTTCCAGAGTACAGTTAAGGAACAATTTATAGCTAAAGGAAGAGCTGCCCTCATATCCACCCACACACAGACACACACACACAACACACGTGTGTGTCAACAGGGCCCGTGTAAGACACTGATATCTGGAATTTTCTGTGTCTCCTTTCCCCGAGGGCAAAGAATGTTTGAGGTGGAGGCACCTGAGGGTTAAACACACCGAAGGTTGAGAGGACGGTTACTGTAAAGCAGAGCAGAGCCGACATTTAAACACCATAAACACAGCCAGCGTGTGTTTGTCCCACTCTGCATCACTGGAACCTAAAGGTAGTGCAGAGCTTTTTCATGTCATCCTCAACTGTGCCCTATTTAGCTCTTCTTTTGCTCAAGTTTCTATAGCGACACAAAGCCTTTATTTCTGAATTTCAGTTCTGAGGACCACACTAATAAAATAAAGTAAAACACTCAACTGTATTTTAAAATTCTTTGATTTAATTAGTGTTCGAATTAAAGACAGCTGAGCCTGAACTGAATATACAGCAATACAAATCAAGCTTGCAAGTGGTTTTGTTACCAAGAAGAAGGCATGAAGCACCTCGGATACGTGAGATGAGCTGGTCTACTGTAAAAGACACCACAGCAGCAGGACGCTAGAAACACAGATGCTGAGGAGCCAAGGGAGTCGCTTTAAATTATCTTATTTAAATGGGATAAAAAGCCCAGTGAGAAAATGAGACAAGCTGTCTGCATAGCTGCTGGCAGAGGGTTAGTACCTGAGGAATGTAACCAAAGACATTAGTAAAAATGACAGCAAACAAAAGGAGACATGAAGAGAAAAATCACTAAAATTTGAGATTTTTAAAAAAAAAGAAATAACAACCTATCAATTCACCTCCGCGTTAATCAAAGGCAGAACCTGACTGAGTCCTGTTTGACTAAAACCAAAGGAGGCAACATTTCTCCATAGAATTGTGAAGGCAATATTTGCAGAAAAAAGTCCTGCTAAAGCAGTTTTCCTTCAGGGTCAGGTGCCAAACACGTCGAGTGTTGCATATTGTGACCCGCTTTCAACCACATTAGCAGCATTTCTCCTGAGCGTGCACACTGAGAAGCTTTAACCGCCAAATCAGCAACACGGGCAGTGGATGTCCATCATAAGGCCAAATAACAAGCCGAGCCTAAATTGATTTTCAGAGTTGCTGGCAGCCACAGAGATGTTATGGCACTCAAGGGCCAGGTGGGATTTTACGAGTTGCTCGCTGTGGAGTCAGCGTGACGCAAGACGGAGAAAGAAAGCAATTATACATGAGAGACCCGGAAAGACAATGAGTGAGAAATTGCCGAAACAGACTTTTCCACTGAAAGTGGGATGATAAGCAGAACCAGTAAGACCAGTATACCACTGGGATGAGGTCTGGAGAGCTTTTTGGGTGTGGTTTTACTTGTAGCCACAGAATAAGAAGCGTCTTCGTTGATCCAAAAGAAGCAGCGATGTTCCAGATCAACAACTGGTGTCCGCAGGATTTTCCAGGATCGGCTGAAGACGTGATAATAAGCCTGTTTTTTGCGTGTGTGCCGACTTTGTGCCATCAAAGGGTTCTGGCCTCCGGGCTCCACCATTAGCACAAATAGGCAGAAGCTGGCTTCCCCTCCCAATCTGACATCCTCGCTTCAAGAGAGTCGGAGGGTGCTTCCTCATTTAGGATGGAAAGAAAGAAGATGCGGAAAGGCAGCGAGAGGAAGCGGAAAGCGTGCTGCCAGTTGTGGCAACGAGTGGATTCCAAATATAGCGGTGGTCGTGAATAGGATCAGGGTTGGAGAACTGCACTCAACTGGGCTGAATGGAAAATGAGTGTTGCAGTACCCAGTACACAGGCACGGACTTGTGAACTGGAGTACACACCAGTAGCATCCTCGGAGACGCCCAGAGAGACATACACAGACTGTTTGAAATTGCTCTAAATTTTACTAAACTACAGTGGGGACAGAAAAACACCAGTTCTTCTCCAACTCACAAACAACTGCTCCCATCGGCCACCTTGACCGTGTCTTTGCTGACGGGTCTTTGCAAGCCCCTCCCATCAAACGGACAGTTCCAATCCACATTTCCTTTGCTACTACAAAAATAAGGCACAAAGAGCAAAGGTGAAAGTGGCTTTTGAGTTTTTCAGCAGAATTTAAAAAAAAAAAAACCCTCTACACGGGGGTGACTACCACTAATTTCACTTTTATTGGTTTGGCAGCAACAGCAGAACAAAACTGGAAGAGAAACCCTTTGACAAAAATCTGAAATAAAAAAATAGACACTGTAATTTACCACACTGTGCCTCTTTATTGCTTCAACCTGTCAGAATTTGAATTTTTACAGCAGATTAAAAACAAACACACACTTAATTATGCACTATACTCATACAGTATAAAGTACAAAGTAGTAATGACCTAATACATACAGCGTTACTGTTACTAACTCTGTTTACTAATCCCAGTCCAGATTAACGCATTTTATATTTAGGAATTGTTTCAACAGTTTTCATTTCCTACTAGTGCAGCTTCGGAATATACTACAGATTAACAACATGTTTTCTTCCAATTATTTGAAGAGTTTTGTTTAAAATTCCACTCAACACTTCACGGAACCGTCTACAAAAACAGTAAAATCATGTGCAACATCTGACAAATCCCGGGATTTTCAATCCCACGGAATGTTCTGAGTACTAACTTTGTGACGGCAGAATCTAGAATTACGTTTTTTTTTTCCCCCCCAAGTCGAGACTAAGTCAGATCCTACACACTTCTCTAAGAGCCCACCACACTGCACAAGAGACACAAGCAGTCAGAACACCTTAGGAAGCCGACAGTGCACTTCCAGAGGGGATTTTACAATATTCAGCCCCATCAGCTATCCTCTGCTAGCCTACAGATGCGAAGCAGGCTTTAGGTGGTCAGAAATATGCCCACATAAAGGCAGGCGTGAATCTGAACTTGCAACAAGAAGAAAACGGTGCCTTTTCAAATGTGTACGTGGCCAAAGAGTTCAAAGAGCTGCGCTGTTTTGGAAAAGTGCAGCACGTCTGCGTAACAGTTAACACACCTTTTTACACGAAACACAACGGTAGGCACATACAGAGCAATCTGCCATGTTTTGAAAGCTGCACAAAGCAATGCGTGTCTTTTAAATGTTACCTCAGCGGGCGATTCCTGAATATGTTAAAGGGTGTTACATGCCTGTGGTCCAGCTTTTATCAGGTTTTGGAGCAAGAAAAGAGTGAAGAGCACCAACTGTAGACAGTCGGTGTGAGCTCATTATTACTGAGAGTTAAATCAAAGCTGCTGCACGAGAGCCTACAGAGACCAAATCAAACAGGAGAAAGAAAATAAAGCATGTAAGGAACCCGGGAGGATTCGGGTCCTGTTTGCAGCCTTGACGTTGTTTGTTTTTTTTACATTCATTAGGTGACCAGACAGACTCTTTGTGTTTCTGCTTCTGCTGCATGGGTTTAATTGTAGATTGAATCTAACCATGCCGCAGGAATACGTTAGCAAACACACATTTTATTGTGTTTATTCTGTCCCTATTAGCTAAAATTCACTTCATGCAGCTTCAAATAAAGAATGACAATAAACACAGTACTGTTAAACAGCATAAAGTGCAGTTACAATATTGGTGGATTGGTTTGGATAGGCAGCAGCAGCAGAAGATGACACATTTTAGGTAACTGAGCAAACTACTAGTCACTGTTTTCAGTACATGGCTCCATGTATATGAAAAGGACTATGTTTAAACATGGATTCAATCAGAAACACAAGGTAGAAATTGACTAAATATCTTTTGTAACCAAGGCAGTCTGGAGGTTGCTTAACAACAGACATCTTCTGCACTTTATTAACAGTCTTAAGATTTCACCGAGCTGGAATGTTCACAGTACGAAAACACAAAATAATACCCTACCGGATTTAGCCAGACACAAGTTTAAAGTTAAAAAGACAAAACAAGCTACCCATTAAAGCCCCCCCTCCACAAAACAAAACGCACAAGTTCCAGTAAGATGTGCAAAATATGCATGAAGTACTGTGTCAGTTCATTCACAAAAACACAAAGAGGTCTGTAGTTTGAAAACAACAGGGATTGCACATGTGATTGTGCAAACACGGGAGAGCTTTTTTGGGGAATCTGGATTGTCCGGGCAACGCCAGGTGAGCTAGTCAAAGCTTTGACAAACAGGTTTTAACCTTGAAGCTCGGAATGAAAGATAATGAGTGTAATAATATAATAGGAGAATCTCTTGCACTGTTCGGACATTTCGAAAAAATGTCTATGAAGAACATCCGCGTCATTCATTGTGCCAAAGCAAAGTGTGCTTTATTACGGGTGGGTTGGTTATTAAGGATCCAGAATCAGCTGTCCATTAGCAAACAACAAACGCATGTCATTAGTGGAAGGTCTGGGGCTTGTTTTTGTGATCATCACTTTGTTGTGGGTAAAAAGAAGAATAAATTATGGGTTTTTACTTTCTTTACAGTTATAAATACAGATACAGACCTTGGTCCATTGTTGATTATGTTCATACCGCTATGTAAATATTTCACAGCACTATTTCTGTTCTGTGTTTGATGATGGGTCCTTTAATCTATAAATATGATATACATTAGACACCGGGACAGTAAATGGATGCATCTCTTTGTTGCATCCCAGTCTAATTTACACATCCACAGCATTACAATGTTATTATTTTATCGAAGCAAAAAAATAAAAGGAAAGAAAAATCACCCCACAGTCAAGGCCACACAGTTATCAGCAGCTTCAGAGCTGCCATAAACATCACTCTCTTCAATAAATATAGCATACTTTGGACTCATTTGTGGACAGTAAGTGTTTTTTTAATCTCTGGAAAGTACAGACACAGAGCTAACGCAAATGAAGATTTACACCAACCGGTATTCTGAGTTTAGCATTTTGAAGATTTTTCTCCCACCGTTTTAAAGCCTTTATCTGTATGACAGATTTTTTTTTTTTTTTTTTTTTTTTGGATCAAACCTTATACAGGCCTTCACGCGAAACCCATTTCATCTCAACTCTTCACTCTGACTGCATTAATCTTTTTAAAGACCCTAAAATGCATTAATCATGAATGAAATCCAAGACAAAGTCCCTCGTTTCACACCAATTTCCCCCCAGTTTGGTTAACTGGGCGAGCGTTGTAAGGATGCCACCGTGAACGATTTCCCTTTCCTTGGCTCTTTTGTGGATGGTGTGCTTTTGATCGTTCAAGTGCTGTCATTCAGATGGAAGCAGGAGTTTGCCCTCTTCCTCGAGTTTGGGCTCCCCAAAGTCTCTGTCGTCTGCTGCACAGTGGCTGAAGGAGCACATTGTTTGAGAGAGCCTTCGCATGCCCAGGCGGAACACGCTGTTGGAAAGGCTGTAGATGACACAGTTGCAGAAGCTGTTGCTGATGGCCAACCAGGTGGTAATGAAGGAGAGGGCAGAGCTATCCAGCACATGGGAGCTCTCTAGCAAAAAGTAAATGATGTAGGGCAGCCAGAGCATGTAGAAAACACTGGTGATGCGAAAAAGCACCATCGCATATCGCCGATCTGGTCCGTGCCCTCCGTGGTGCCCACCGCCACTACCCCCGTCCCCAGCCTCCATTTCCTGGCTGGGGAAACGTGCCTACGCTCACTGATCTCCCTGTTGTACTGCTGGCAAATGCGAAAAATATGGTAATAAGTAAAGCAGACCACGAGTTCCGCAGTGCGTAGAGCAAACACACTACAAAACCTGTTAAGAGAGCACTGGTGGGCCAGGAGTAAGCACACCACTCGAAAATGTCTCCGTGATAGCCTGGCTTACCCCACCCAAAGAAGGAGGGCAAGAAGATCAAACTGGAGTAGATCCAGATAAGGGTGATGCAGCCTCGCAGCCGGCAAGGTGTCACCAGCTGGTTATAAGATAGCGGTTTAGTTATCGCCAGGTAGCGGTCCACGCTGATACAAGCCAGGCACGCCATCGAAACGCTCTTCAAAACAGAGATAACGTAGCTAAAAATCTGACATGTGATGGGTTCCTGGACACCAGCTGGGTAGTGGAGCAGAGACAGAGCTGGTACCAGGCAACTGAGACCCACTAGCAGGTCGGCGTAGGCCATGGTCTGGATAAAGTAACTGGTGGTGTAGTGGTGCAAGAGAGGGGCGCAGTGGAACACGAAGATGACCGTCAGGTTTCCTGCGATAATCAGCACAGTCAGGAGAACGACCACAGCAGTCTCCAGGATGCAAGTCTCCAAGCCTTCATTCAATCCCCAGCCCAAGGGACAAGAGTGGTTGGATGTCTGGCCAGGGAAGAAGCCTCCATGGCTGCTGTTGGCACTGAGCTGTGAAACGCTCAGTTCAGACAGGTTCATCGTACTGGGCACCAACCAGGTAGCCGATGTTTGCAACGTTCCACCCATAGGGCTGCCGGCCTGTAACAGAACGCTGCTAACGCTAGAGCAGGTGTCTGAAAGCCTCCTTCATTTAATGGAGCTCGATACACTCTGGCAAAATCTTTCACCTTACTCTCACATAGCTGAGTCTCAATCAAATGAACACAGGCTGGAGGAAAATCAATACGGCCCCCGGGAGGCTAGGACAACCTGTTTAGCTCTCCTTTTCCAATCAGTCATGGTTTGTTAAAGTTGTATGTAGGTAACACGCGGGAGCAGGGGGAGAGAGAAAGCTGTAGCCCAGACAGAATGGGTCCCGGGGGTCGGTATCTACTCCAAAGATGATTTTCTCCGCTGTCTTGCTTCACCTGCAGATCCTAAGGAGAGGCGCTGCCGGCAGGCTGAGGACAAAAACCGCCCTCACAAGGGCAGCAAGCAGAGGTGACATATGAGGAGGTTAAAGCTTGAAGCCAAACACACTCGTCTTTTCTCTCCTACATCCTGTTTTTCTTCATCCTTCATCCTTATACAATAAATAAAAAACAGCAGCAGCATTAAAAAAGAGCTACTTCTGGAAAATAAAACGGTGCACGCAACCGCTGCAGAAAAGCCAGGTTCAGCTGAAGGGCCTCACACCAGGACTGAGCGTTAAATCCATCTTTGTAATCAGTCTTTCAATATTAATCAGTGGTTTGCGGCGCACTGGCTGGTGCTTGTGTGTTTACTGTGCAACTGTAGGCTTTCCTTATTTTGGTGGTCCGCTTGTCAGTGTCTGGAGCCCATGTATGCACAGCTATTGTCTAAATGAAAACACAGACACAGGCTAGAACAACACGGGGATCTCCACAGGAGATAATGTCAGTGCTCTCTCAGCACACATGGTACAGGAGCGAAAATATCTTTAGGAGCCATCCTGATGCAGAAATGATGTTTTTTCTCTCTTCAAATGAGCTCCATCTTTAAACTTTACAACGTTATGCGCAAACCTGCCTTTCAGCGAGTTGAAAAACACAGGGATGAAAAAGGCAGTCAGTGGAAATTCATATTCCAGGGCAGACAGTTGAAAGGATTCTCCTGGAGTGACGAGAGGCCAGCTGAATAACTCAGTGCTCCACTCGTTTCCACTCCTCTGCAATCCTGTGGCTGACGCTTGCCGGGAGATGTGCGAGGATCACTTGGCAGTACGCAGGTGGACGCCAAACTTGTCCCATCTTCTTGGGCTGCAGAGATCAGAAGCGAACAGGCCGCTTCTCATCCATGAAAGCACAAGTTTTCTCATTTTCCTCAGTCCTTTTAAAGGTGCACTCGTCAGAGGGTCAACTCCCACAGTCTGTCTGCTGCCCCGAACAAAACACCGGGGAAATCCACAACAGCCACGCAGACGAGAGACCGCGTCCCGGATGAAACTGCAGTTTTACAAGCGTCCTTTGCGAAAATGCCCTCCTCGTAGTTCCCGGCAACGCTTTGATAAATAGATGAAGTGCTTTATCCTGCCGCGCAGAACGAGGCGAATGCAACGCCGGAACTAAAGCGATCAGAAGCAGCACGTATAATAAGCACAAAAAAAAAAAAAAAAAAAAAGAGATGACTGCACTGATGGAATGGAGTTAAATCTGCAGCAATGGAAGCGAAGAGTCCCTCAGCCCTGGTGCAGTGAGGAGAGATGCTGAAACTGACTTACGCCGTCCCTCCCCTCCCTCTCCACGCGTTTTCTCGAGCTGATTCAAAAGTGCATTCACTTAACAGAAGTGTAGAGAGTCAATGGAGAACTCTTAGCAGGCTGATCTTTACCTTTGGAGGTGGACACTGATGAAAAACAAGACCAGAAGGCCACCATTAATAATTCATTCAGCTCCAAAACAAAGCCAGCAGGGACACTTGGTGGGAGCTGGGCGCCGATTCACCTTTCACCGCTTACCGTTACCCCCCCAACACCATGCTCCCGCGGCTCCAATCTCATGGTTTATCCACCCGGTTAAACTTGCCTATCTAGCAACTTTCTCAAAATATGATAGAAATCAAGAAAGAAAAGATAGACATTGAGAAAAAAATATAAAACTCAGGATTCTTAATAAACAATTTCTTCACAAAGGTGTTAAACAAGCTCCGAGGGTGGGATTTGCCTGTCACACCTGTGTTGTAAAAGTGGCATGGGGATTTTATGCTTATGTTCATAAAACCATACAGCGGGCACCATCAACAAACCAGTACAGAACCATGTCTGGCAGGGTAAAGGCCAGTATTTACATTCACCAGCAGCTTTGTCTGCCTTTTTAGACACTGACAAAGTCTACACATTTGTGTTTTGTGTCACGTGAGCGCAAAACCAGGTGACATGTCAACGTGTTTAGTGAAGTTTGCCTTGAAGGACATCATGCACCATTTACGGTACACAGATATAAATATGGACACACGTAGCAGAGGTGGCATACATCAAATATAGAAAGCATCATGCTCACAGCATGTGGGAAACTGTAGGTAATAGCTATTATGTCTTTCCGCAGGAGAACAATTTACGTTCAGCATCCTTAACAGGAGAAATATCTCTACCACAGTCACCCCCAGCACAATGTCAGCACGTGCACTATGGGAACTGGGATTGCTGCAGTTGCGTGTGAAAGGTCAAAGACGGGCTGCCTACTGAAACACCATCCATCATTTTCATTTAATCTCACACCGCATGTGGGAAAACCTGTCGGAACGCTCAAGTTCAAATATTTATATTCATTAATCCTGAGCTCCTTTTGTCCTTGTACCTAATAGTTCTTCATATAGTGCACGTCTCTTTAATGTCGGTAAAGGCGATGTCTTTTCACTCACCGGCAGAAACATACCCTAAAGGCCATAAGATTATCTGAACGGATGGAGAGATGGTTGATGGATGTGTGAAACCAGAGAAGCACTGGCAGACTGCTTCTTTTCAATCCAGGCTGCCAAATCAGTGTCAACATGATGTGGAAATTGTGTTAACGCACACTTTGTCTACTTCACAGCAGTTTACATTTCTGTCATAATGACATCATCGCATGTATATGTCAACGTAATTATGACTTGGATTCTTTTTTTTTTAATTACAGTAAATTTAACGAGTTTTCCTGAAGCAGCAGAAGAAAGCCAGTGTTGCCTTTCGTGTTGCCTACTGGGATTTTGTCTCCGATAAGTGAACGGGAGCTGAAGTGCTGCCTTCTAGAAGCACACGTAGAGCCAGGCCGGCAGGCTTGCTGTGAATAGACCTATATTGTGAGCGCGGCAGAAAGGAAGCGGCGTTTCCCGGCCGTCTTGTGGCCACGCGCTGCAGCAGATCCTGACAGACTGAGGCGTGTGGTGCCTTCGTAGGGCTGTGACTGACAAGGTTTTAGAATCTCGAGAGAGCAGCAGCGCAAACGACAAAGCTGGGGCAAATATGGTAATATATGTGCATTAATGTGCTTTTATGTATACTTTATGTAAATAGTTGAGTAAGAAGTAAAGGTTTTGTAAATAAAAGGCCTTAACATATTAAATTTTAAAGAAAGCGCCAATCTTTCATTTACTTGCTACTAATGTTACCTGTTTTTCTTAGTACCGATATATCCTACCCAGATTATGTGGGGTAGAGCAGTTCAGATATAATCATCATTTGTGGTTGTTAATAAATGTTAACAATGGTGATACAAAAATAATCATCAAGCAAATAAATCAGAGAAAGGTTTGTAGACCCATACAGTTACCATGGCAGCCTATTTACCAAGTACTCTGTGTATCTGCATCTGTGTGATTAGTCATGCAAGTCATATCTGCAAGTGTATTACGAATTGTTTATGTACAGGGCTAACATGTGCCATTTCTGAGCCTGCTTCTATTTATGTATGGACCAAAATCCCAAATATTGTACACATAAGACATAAAAAGACTTTTGGTTTCACATGGAATGACTCCCTGCAATGAGCTCTTGTTAACAGACTTCCAACCTTCTCGTTAGAGATACTGCACCAGCAGAGAAATGCTGACCTCTGGTAATATGCTTTCTGAGCTGCGAGTGAGAATATTCTTTGCAAAAAAAGGAGAAAAATCTAGTCTAGAAATTGCTAACAGCTTTATTAAGCTGTGGGTTTAAGTCATGTGGTGCACCTTGTGCTTCTTCAGCTCTAGGGAGACGAAAAGGTTGTTCAAATGTCACCAACAGACCCCCAGCCCAGACCACAAACCTGCCACTGTGCCAGCCCAGAAAAGAGTTATTTGTTAAATTCTTAGATTCCTGGAGGCCATGCTGTGTGGAGTGACGCTGTGTGCGCTGCCTGTAAATGAAAACACTCCAACACTGAACATGACATTTGCGATCAGTGATATTCAGGTGAACGGCTGCAGGGTGCCAAATGTTCAGTAAGTTGGTTTAATGCAGTGTCTCTTCCCTCAGGATAAGAGCTGTCTGAAGGACAAATATAAAGGCTTTTTTTAGGGGGTGAAGTAAAAGTAAAGAAAAACTTGTCTAATAATTTGGAACCTTTCAGAATGTTACAGTTTGAGTGAGACTTGCAAAAAACTACAAGTTTTTACAAAATGACTTGAAATTCCACATGCATTATTGTCATCCTTAAGCACAATCAAAAGGCATTAATAGGCTGCACATCGTATTCACCGATGCCTTCACTTGCCGTCATTCCCTACCTTCCACCATTTTGCCACAGTCCTATTCTTTCGGTGGTGCTATTATTAGCCTGGCCACCCGCCTATCAATACCATCACAAGCCCGGTAAGACAGAGGATGTAGGCACAGCTCAGCTAGCGGAATGAGGATGAATGAGTAGGGGGGGTTCTCATGTAAGAACAAAAAGAGAGAGGGAGAGAAAGGCTGAACTGACAGACAGCCGCAGATGGCGGGTAGGTAAATTTATAAAATTTATAAAATTTAAATAAAGAAACAAGAAGACATTGTCCCAAACATTAAAACTGGGCAGAATGGGGTCCGAGAGCCTAAAACACTATGTCAAAGTGTTGATGTGGCAGTTGGTTTGGTTGCACAGCTGGTCATCTTATTTTGTGGTTGTAAATTAGCGCTGCATTTGTGTGAGCAGTAATCTGATGATGAGGGTTGGTTTTGCTGCAACCTTAGAGTGTGAACTGGCTGTACAACGCAGCTATACAGCCCGATAGCACAGAGGCATCTATGCGCAAGCTCAGACCACAGCACATGTGGTCCTAGATGAGGTTTGCGAGAACCAAACATATACTTTTGTGAACAAGGCTACTTAAAATGCAAGCTAGCATGCTCGCCTGCGTCAGCCTGCGGCACGAGCATCACACAGTAAGAGCAAATTTTTACAGCACGCTGCCCCTCTTATAACATTACCTTGGTAATTAGGATGCGGTAGTGTTCAAGTAGGTCGTGGCTGTTGTGACAGCCGGCCAGCAGCTGCCAGACTTCAGCTCTGAGTGGTTCAGGAATGCCGCCCCGAACCAGCGAGGGCAAACCCTTCGGACGAGTGGAGAGGTTCCCATGCCTGGCATAAACACAGACACATCGTTTCATAATAATCAACTTCCTCCTTGCAAACATGTAACTTGAAACAGAAGATTCCACTAGTCAGATCACTTTTGCTGCCCGATCCGACTTAACCTTGAATAGCCGGGACCTTTTGAAACACACGTGTCACATCTGACAGCTACAGCCGGGACAGTTTTCCTTGTATGATTAGGTCTGACCGCAATGATGTTAAGAGTGAGGTTAGGAGAGCATAAACATCCAAATATATTCAGTGTGTGTTTTGCATGCAAACCAGGGCGGTTAAGAAAACCAAAACATTCCATCTAAACTTTATTTGCTTCTCTTTCTTTTCTCATCTTACCATCTATGGAGAATTCCTCCCCAAGACTCCAGAATTTTCTCAGGACATTCTTTTGAAACGTCTCCAGTCCCACTTGAGATTTCACTGTCGCTATCTGCAAGCACATCAACATACACACATTTAGAACACCGTGGTTGGAACGTGTCGGCAGAGGAGCGATCCACGGATGATAAGATCAAGTGTTGCCTAAAAGATGTGAAATCAACACCAAAGCTGAACTGAACGTGGCCGAAAGCTGTCAATAGGCACACGCTGGGACAGACAAAGGGTGCATCAGCAGGGCCTACGGGCTCCATTACTGCTGCTCTGCTGTTCTGGTGGTTTGTGAGACAATCGGCACACTGGAGCACTTGTGTTTGGAAGCAGCAACGCTAATTGACTGTCTGAGCTGCTCAGCTGATAGAGATGAACCGATCCCCACGCAGAGATCACCCACGAGGACCAACGAGTGGTCCAAACAGAAGCACGAGCACAAATACATTAAAAAGCCTGAGCGCGTGTGTGTATATGTTGACAAAAATGGCTTGACCCCAGTGGCTTGAGCCATCTATTTATTGTCCCACTTCACGTTGTATTTGAAGGGAATGACCACAACTACAGGGGTTTTTTTTTTTTGGGCCTGTCTTAAAATAAAGACATGGCGGACTCATATTTTTCCAGCACGGTAATGGTCTAGATTTGAGTGCATCTAGACTGTTATCGAGGCAACCCTGCACATGAGCTGTTTGGGTTTGGATGCACAAATCTGATTTGATCAATTAATAGAGCAGACAGTCTGTCTGAGAAGATGTAGCCGTCAACGTCCTAATAGTGATGTTACTATTTCTATTTATCACTTTGAATCAGCATGAAACGCGGTAAAAGCCTTTTAAAATTCAAACAGGTTTTCATTCCCGGTTCTCAAAAGTGGCAAAAAAGGCACCACTCCCACCTGCTGAGGTCCATACATTAGAAAAAAAATAATGAACTGCAAGACGGTGTTCTTCAAAGAAAAAATGAATCCTTTAGCCTCGGGGCGCTGCTGTCCCTACACATCTTTACAGCCTCAGTGGGGGCTTTTCAGGACTTTGTAAATGCTCGATGAGCCTTTTCAAAGGGTTCAGAGGCAGCACAAAGCTCCTGCCTCTGTCCTCTCACCGGCCACGTGGAGAGACAGCGTGAGTCTAATGCTGCCGCAAACATACGAGGTGATGAGACGTGTGTAAAAAGGAGATCAGTGTGTGTGAGAGGCCCAAGCCTGTTCACGTCTGGGTGGCTTCCTGCAGTAACCTGACGGCTTTGTTACAACAACTAACAGGTGGACTGTACAAAGATCACAGGGAAAAAAAATGCACAGGTGGATAAATAAAAGAAAGAGTGACAGGAAAGACACAGCTTCAGTAAAAAAAAAATCATCCACCGGCATTTAATGTGTTTGCTTGCAGCGAAGCCATCTGCACTGAACTGCATTCATTTGAGCACACAAAGAGGCTCTGCTCCCCTGAGCGCTTCAATTTTCGGCTCCAGGATAGACGAGGAGCGCTCAAGAAAGATCCTCCAACAGGATCGGTTTGACGCCGGCCTCGGTAGGCCACTTGGACTTGGATGTATGAAGTTTTAAAGAGGTTTCTTTTTGGCCTCCCGCTCTGATAATGCCTGTCAGAGCTTCGTTGTGAGATAAGCGAGAATGCGAGAGCGTCGACAGTGTCGCAGGAGAAAGAAGCAACCGACGGAGAGGAGAAGCGTGAAATGTTTTGTTGTGTGCGGATGGCACTATAATCAGCTCTGAACTGCAACCCCAGAACGACAGAGCTGGTGGTCAGATGGAAAATGCCAGCCCTGTTTATATTAGTGTGCAGAAACTGGGTCATGTATGCGAAAAGCTGGAGACTAACAACCGCTGTTGCTGCTGGTGATGCCTGCATCCCTGCAGCACAGTTGACAGGATAAATTGGGAAACAGTCTGTGTGTTGGAATTAGAGACAGAAATAAAGAAGCAATAACAAGTTGTACCTTCCTCGGCCTCCTCTTCCTCGGTAGGCGAGGTCGGATGCCCTTTTTCTTCATTGCATCTCTCCGCTTCCCTTTGCAGACTGACCACCTCATAGACGGCGTCGCTTTGACCCTCTCGCTCTGACGTCTGCTGTACACAAACACAAACAAGCCACCACAGAGGCAGGAGCATGAAGGGGAAATGTGAAGCCATTCTTCTCTTCAAAATAGTCCAAAAAAACTAGAACTATAACAACCTCACCTGCTAAATGGGACAGCATTTCATCTAAATCACAGAAAACGTTTTTGTCCATTTTACCTAATTTGGTGTATTCAAAATTAGTAAATTCTCCACCCAAGCGGCTAAACTCCACCAGAAATCCTTCGTGAAGCAAACTTTAGTCAACACGGTATAAAGGACACTGCAGGGACAGGAGAGGCTCGTTTGATGTGTAAAGATGATCCCAAACTTTTGATGCATAACGCAGATGAGTGACGCCTTTAATCAGAAGACAGCAGGGAGGAGCAGCGCCATTCAGGGCTAAACTTCATTAGCAGCAACAACTTCGCCTTAGTCGTCAAGCAGCCGCCCCTGACAACGGAGACAACGTCGCAGCCCCGTCTTCAGCTGGGGTCAATCTGCTCCAGTCAATCAGCGCCACCACCCTGACCTGAAATCCACCAACTGCCGCATCCATCTGTCAGTCCCATCAGACCACAGCAGTGACGGGCAGGTCTGGAAGAAGGATGCAGCGGGAGAACGTTGTCAGGAGCCCCCAGCAACAACAAGCCTCAGGGAAAGCGTGGAGCTCCTGGAAGGGCCGCCAGCTAACACCGGTTTGGCCTCTGGGTTGACAAGTGACAAGCAGAAACTTTGAAATTCTAAATGAATGACATGCACCAGAGAGCGCAAAAGAGATTTGGGGAGACTTGACCTTGAGTCTCACATGCGGCTGATATCAGTTTCTGGTCTATTCAATTACTGTAATGCTGTTGCCTCTCCTCCACCTGGCAGGACCGATCAATGGGCTGCATTGATCCACCTGCTTGTAAGGCGTCTAATGACTAGCCCAGGTCAGTGATGGGAGCGCTGATTGGAAGAGACCGCGTCCTCTGGCCTGTCCCTAGAAAAACCCAGAGTCTCAGAAGAAGATTAAAACCAACCCTGAAACCCCGACAGAAATATGCAGATTCAAGACGGTTCACTTTTTAAACTCTACATAGGTTACAGTTTGTGTGGTTTTCTATCTAACTAACTCAAACTTGGCACAAATAATAGGATTAACAATCTCACACAGAACTTCGGCCACACAATTACCAGCCGACACAGCACCCTGAAAGTAGCAAACTCTGGTAAAATAAACAAAAGCACATCAGTACTTGTCCCATCTCCCTCCCCCCTCCGCACCACACAGTTTGTTAATTAGCTTTTAACCACTGCACCAGTCCAACGTGCTTCCATTTACTGAAAAGATAACTAGAGAGGCAATCAGGCGTACAAGTCAGACCACCACTGTTAATTATCCACATGCCAATAATGAGACAGAGCCACTTATTAGCCGCACACAATCCAAAGCTACCCCACACTCCACTGCTCCGCCAGCTCCCCGTGGCCTTCTGAAGGAGATCTACTTTTAAACAAGGAAGCTTACAGCTCAACTGGGTGGTTTTTCCCCCCTTTCTTTTCTTTTTTTGCAGCTCCTGCTACAACTATTCATGCCAGCTGTCCTTGTGTCGGTCTCTTTGTTTACTTCATGCTGCAAAGTACGAGGCCAAAAATCACACAGTGAAGGCTTTCAGGGAGAAAAAAGCTCGAGTATGTGAATGAAAATATTAAAAACCACTAAGTAGAAAAATAATGTGACAAATAAGGACGGAGCAGAACGGAGCAGAAGGGAAAGAAGAATGAGCTGATGAGACAGCCATGTTTCAGCTGTCAGGGGGACAACATTTGACTGGTCAGTACAACACAGTCTGCTCCGACCGCCTCCTCCACTCCACATCCATCCTCTCTGCCGCCTGTTCAACACCCCCTTCTTTGGGGACAGCCTGGCCGATTCCTCAGAGATACGGAGGATAAAACGCCGTCAGAGTGATGAGAGACTGTGAGTCTGTGGTTTCTTTCTGTATTTCAGGATTCTCTACCTGTCTGAGTCTGAGGTAGAAGGTCTCCCTGAAGGTCTTGCGGCTAAAATACCAGAAGCGTTCGTTGGATGGGTACACCCGGACCAGGGTTTCCAGCAGGAAGCGGACTGGCTCCACGACCTCGGTGACCACCAGGTCTACCGCCACCGTCACGTACACCTGCTTATCTGAAGCACAGCGAGAGAAACAAGGTCCATTTGTAGCCTGCAAAAATATTAGAAACCACACTCTCTGTAGGTAAACATGTATTTTCAGCCTTTTCAGGCCACCCTGCAGCTCGCTGCCTGACTCCTGTGAATTATAACAGCTCCACAGATCTGCCAAACACCTTGCAATAAAATTCTCAGAATCTCTTGGTCAGCAAGGTGCCAAAAAGTCCAATTTGTTAGCTGTAATAGATTTGATGTCGCCAGCATCTTGCAGCCTGGAAACACCCTGGGATTTCATGGAACACAGGATCCTTTCCATAAACTTTAAAAACTCGTTAAACACTACTTTTTGTTTTTGTTTTTTTTTGTTCAAGCCTTTCTATTCACCCGTCTTCTGAATCTTTAGGTTACCCTCCTCACCTTTAGGGGTGTCTTCATTCAGTGCCTGGAAGGCTGCCAGGTTAGGGTTCCATGTTCCTGTGATCACATAGGCCTTCCCGTCTGAGCTCTTCCCCATCGACTCCTGAGGAAACGTCAATGCACGGCTCAGACAGGTGTGAAATCATTTTTATTAAATGTTATAAAACCCGTGCACGCATTGGAAAATAGCACAAATCACAGTTACAATCAGTCTCGGTGTAGTTCTCAACAAATAAGCAGCTTTTGAGCTGATTATTTCTTCTGCGCTCACCATGTCGAGCAGATGCATGTCACTGTTGGAGACTTTCTGCCCCGGGCTCAGCAACATCCCGAAACACCTACGAGAGGAACACGGAGCACAAAGACATCGTCATCACAGATCTACACACATCTGTGTAAAAATAGCAGCAAACTGGTTTGGTCCAAGCGTGTATAATTTAACCTTTGCTGCTGAAAATGCCTGGTGTAAATCATGTCCCCTCAGTGTAATAACCAAGCCATTAACGCGCTCTGAAGACCTGAACCACCATCAGAGTTCAGTGACTCTTTCCTAACCCTTTAAGGACGTTCATCACACCGAGCACCTGAGGACCGAAGCTGTTTGCTGAAAGTGGAGCACACGGCTCCTCCACTGAAACCATAACGAGGCAGCGTGATTCATGTTCCCACTTTCCAATTAAGCAGCAGATAACCTCGTCCCAGCAGTGGATTTGCTTTCAGACTGCAGGCGCCACCAACTGGTAAGCGTGAGAAAACCTTGTACAGAACATTACGTAAGAATCCTGGCACCAGGGTATGTGGCCTCGGCGAGCGTTGGCTACCACAAAATGACAGGACTTCCCTTAAGCTTACCTCTCGATTCCCAGCTCCTTGTTGCACATTTGTTGCACTGAGAGCACGACCTTCTTCTGCACGCCCTGTCGCAGCTTGAAGTAGAACTTGTCTCTGTCTTTCGGCACTGAACTGTGCAGAAGAAAAGGACCAGTGTTAGTGTTAGTTTACATTCTCCCTTTATTGTTGAGTACTGCTGTATTACCACGATGACTATATCACTTGTTCAACTTTATAAAACTAAAAAAGGCCTTTGTTTATTTAAAGTATCAATAAAGTCTGCGACACACAAATACTTTACTGAAAGCCAACACGTGTGTGTGTGTTTACGGTAGGTACCTGTAGTTGCATTTGCCATCATCCTCTTTGATATCGAGCGTGACAGTGAAGGTATAGAGGTCGCTGTCAGGTGGCGCGGACAGGACCGTGTCCCTGATGTCTGCTGGCCGCGATAAACGGCGAAAAGCTGTGGAAAAGCTGTACAAGATACGGCTGACCTGAGGGGAGGGGGAAAAATGTACAGGTCACACAGGGAACTATTCAAGGCTGAGAAAACATACTAACTAATATGTCTGAAAGAGAAATTAGTTAAAAAAAAAAAGATATTTGTGAGAAAATACAAAAAGACGACAGTAGCGCCCTCATGTGGCGGCCCGTGTTTATTACAGGTGTGGATCGGCCATCGCTTTATTCTTGACTGCCTGTGTTGGGATATTTCATCTCCACACTTTCTAAATTACTTGTGAATTTGCTAAATCTGCAGTTCTGTAATGCCTAATCCACGGATCCACAGATCATACTCACCGCTTCCTTGATGTGGCAGGAGAAGACGTGGATCTGGAAATCCTCGGAGCTCCGGTAACTCTCCGTGAAGGAGAAGCAGTCGCTTTCCACCGAGCCCTCCTGGCCGCGGGCGCAGAACAGCACATTGTAGATGGGAAAAGAGGCGATCTCTGTACCTGTGGCCTGATCCACAATTCTGGACAGGAAGAATAAACAAACAAACACACACACACACAAATAGAAAAAAAAATGGAAAATAGGTTCTGTAATATGGAGCAAACTAATTCACATGTATACAAAAAAAACAGCTTTAGAAAAAAAGTGACATAATGCCACAAAAAAAGGGTAAGTTCCTCTTTCATTACTGCTTGCGACTGACGGTGGTTAAACATTTTCTCACCCTCTTACATGCATTTGACCAGTAAATTGACTTCCTGTCTCGGCCAGCAGCCATCGGAGCTGCCGGCGCGTTAGGCCCCACAAACGCCTCACAGGACACCTGTTGTCAAACATCCTGGCGTGTTCCTGACCTGACGGAGCCGTCGGGCCCGGAGGGGACGTGCAGCGTGATGGGGATGGGGATGGCGCTCTCCGCCCGCAGGGTGGCCATGGCTCTCTGCGCCTCGCCCTCGTTCCGGGGGGCTTTGACCCACGTGCAGCCCAGGTAGGACAGCTGGTTGAACTGGACGCTGTCCTCCTCCGGCACCGGAGGGCTGACGGGTGCCGCACGCGCAGCGGTCGGGGCCGGACCTGTTTGAACCGCAGAACATTTGGGTTTGAAAGTGGGGTGGAGGGTCAGAGAGGCCGGTACAAGCGCCCGTGTGCAGGCAGAGTGATAACAGAGCTGCAGAGGATGTGGGGAGGAGAGGGGGTTTCGTCTTTCAGCCAGCGCGTTCCAGCTATGCAAACAGGAAGCTGAACAATAGAACTCAGAGTTGAAATACTGCTGACTGGTTCTTGATACACATCAACAACAACATTTCCTCCAAGGCCGTTCAGCACCAAGACCAGGCTAAATACATGACTGGGCGTATTCACGCAGTTTCATTTAACCTGCTTTCTGACCAAGTCGATTTTTCTCTTGTTTGTTTGAATAAGACCGACCTCCCAACTACAGAGAGAAGAATGTGTTTTTTTCCTGTCCGACACCAGTTTTTGCTGGCTGGTTCAGTCGTTTCTGCAGGGCTCAGCCCATGGTTCACTTTAAAATAATAATTCCTTAATTGCTGGGCCCGTCCAGCCTGGGCCTGTGCCGGGAGGACCGGAGCACCCTGGAGCTGATACCTGCAGCAGGAGGCTCGGGGACGGTGCTCTCAGGCCTGCTGTGCTTCTCCATCTTCTCCACGTTGCTCTTCTCCACCTTCATCTCGTCATCATCCAACACTTCCTCCATGGCTTTTTCCAGCTGCTCGCTTCCATTCCAGGACATCTGGGAAAGATAAAGGGCAGAAATGTGGAGACGTGTGACTCTGGGGCGGGTTTCAGCGGTAGCGGGGGTGTGCGCCCTCACCTTCAGCCTGGGTTTGCCTCCGGAGCCCTGGGGTGACCCCTGAACCAGCACAAACTCCTCGCTGGTGACGGTGGCCACCGACTCCGTGGAGCTGCCGGCCTTTCCCGCCTCCATGGCTCGGAGTCGGGCGGAGAGCTCGGCGTCGGCGCTGCCCTCCTGCTTCTCCGGTCAGAGCCAAGCCTGTCAGAAACACCACAGGAGGCCGTTTAGAAGCCAAAGCTCCACTTGAAGGGAAGAGTGGAGCCTGTTTCTGATCGGTGGGAGGAAACCGGAGCACCAGGAGAAAACCCACGCGGGGAGAATCAAACTGTGCCTTCCACTGGGAACGAGTTAAAAACGGCGCTACTGAGCGGAGGCTAACGACAGACTTCACCCGTCGCTTCTAGGGAGAAGCGCAGATTCCATTTTCTGGCCTTAAACTTTAACTAAAGGGACGTTAACCCGGGTTTCCTGTCACGAGCGGCGGTCCAGCCCCTCCTGGGTCGACGTCACACACAGGTTTCCACTCCAAAGTGGGCAGAGAAGCCAGCTTCTACCCTTTTATTTAACACGGAATGACTTTCTCCTCTTTCGGTTAAACTCATTGCCGATGACGCAATGAAGAAGTGAAAAAAAAAAAACACACACACACACACACACAGCCACAATGTGAGCATTCATACCCACATCTTCCTGCAGACAGACACAAAAAGCAGAGTCATGTGCACCATTTGTACTTATTCAGTTAAACTGGTAGCTTAAGGAAATCTAAATGAAAAGAATTCACCGAGAAAACCAGTAAAACCAGGAAGTTCACCGCCCGGAGCTGCTGTGACTGGACACATTTAGGAAACTCCAAAGACACGCAACCGTTTTTAACCTACACAGGAAAGAAAAAACACCTTCCAACTTCATTTAGACTTTGGCTTCTGGTCTAAATCTGAAAGCAGCACAAGTGACGGCCAAGCGGGTCATTTTAGAACCGGATGATTATACAAACAACAGTGTTTGTGCAGATTCCAGCTCCCAGCTCTCCTTTTCTGACTGCTTTTATGCGGCTGGACCATCAATTCTCCCACTGGCTCCAACTGAAGGAACAAAACAGCAGCCGGTCATTTCCAGCCTGCACTCGGACCAGGGCCCAGAGAGGCCCGGAGCAGCCAGAGCTGACAGGCTGCTGCTCAAACGCAGCTTTTAACACATCCTACTGACCCCAACGACAATTTTGGTGCCTCAGCATGTTATCGCGCCGCATTTATTGCACAAAAACATGGAAGGTCAGCCTCAGTGAATCAGCCATTCCAGTGTGAATTCACACATGTGAGGATTAATTAAAAAACAGGCTAATTATTCACCAGCTGGGCCACATCTTCCAGTGCAAAAGCATCAACGAGAAGACACTGGATGTGGTTCTGCTTGAATTTCTGCAGACGTGAAGGCTGCTGGAGATCCAAGATACCAACCTTGTTTATCAAGACAGACAAGAAAGCACGACAGAGAAAACTCATTCTTTTCATTTCCTCCCCGTATGCTAGCAAAGCAAATGTCAGTTTGCTGTTCGCTTCCATGTCAACTCTTTAAACCACTGAAATGGAAACAAAGTCCACCATAGAAAACATGGTGGTATCTACAGAGACAATAAAACCCTGTAGGGACACCGCTAAACAGCCTCAACTTGTCGGAAAGTGTGTAAAAAATAAATAAAACCTGTTTTATAGAAGTGGAACTGTTACAATTACTGTTACAGCTAAGGAAGAGTCATTGTGGTAGCCACACTTCCTTCATTTACTTACTGAATTTAAATCAGACTGTTATAAACCAACACTAAACCTTTCAAATACCACTACAAAGTGTCCCAAAAACGATCATCTTTTTTTAAAAAAATCATGATGTTTAAATGTGATGAATTCAAATTTCCCAATATTTAAGCCGGGGCCTTGAACCTGGGCCAGGACTTGAACACTGTCCCGGATCCATCACGGGGGCCTGTGGGACACCTGCTAGGAGGTGTCCCGGGGACAGCTCACAGGCTTGACCCCCCAGACGGGCCCACTTGGACCCTTCACACATTTACCAAATCTGGGCTGACAAATGTGTGTGTGTGTGCCTCCACATCATTCACTGCAGGGCTGTTTCTGCAGGCCTGACTGGAGATGCCAGCCTCAGGTTCGGCCAACAAGGCAGATTTTCTGTTTAGCAGCAGTTTTGCAGGGATCGGATGCACCCTAAAGGGCCGTGAGACAGCACAGCTAAAGCGGCCAGGTTCCCCCCAGGGAGCGCGGCTAAAGCGGCCAGGTTCCCCCCAGGGAGCGCGGCTAAAGCGGCCAGGTTCCCCCGAGGGAGCGCGGCTAAAGCGGCCAGGTTCCCCCGAGGGAGCGCGGCTAAAGCGGACACCAACACTGGAAGACAGGCGCGACCAAATTAGCCAGCAGCAAAACCAACTCACCTCCGCAGCAACCGAAGTGTTTGAATCCTCACTGCTGCCGGAATGTCATGGGTTCCTGAGAGAAGCTCCGTCGGAGGCTGTCACCTCGGATGAAGGCGGACTAAATAGGAAGTGCCGAGCCGAGCCAGGACACCATTGCTAGCTGAAGCTAACTTTGGCTAATGCTAACCAGCTCGAAGTCCAAAACAGTTGCGGCACTCTTTTGGAACGGCGACCACAGTCACCGACACCCCTCCCGGCTTTAGAGGAAAAATGGAGGGAAAGAACGGACCTTTTTCCCCCCTCGCTGCGTGAAAACGCGACGCTGACATGCAACGAAATAGTT
>CAAE01014609.1:146557-266017 GCA_000180735.1 Tetraodon nigroviridis
CACACACACACACACACACAGCCACAATGTGAGCATTCATACCCACATCTTCCTGCAGACAGACACAAAAAGCAGAGTCATGTGCACCATTTGTACTTATTCAGTTAAACTGGTAGCTTAAGGAAATCTAAATGAAAAGAATTCACCGAGAAAACCAGTAAAACCAGGAAGTTCACCGCCCGGAGCTGCTGTGACCGGACACATTTAGGAAACTCCAAAGACACGCAACCGTTTTTAACCTACACAGGAAAGAAAAAACACCTTCCAACTTCATTTAGACTTTGGCTTCTGGTCTAAATCTGAAAGCAGCACAAGTGACGGCCAAGCGGGTCATCTTAGAACTGGATGATTATACAAACAACAGTGTTTGTGCAGATTCCAGCTCCCAGCTCTCCTTTTCTGACTGCTCTTATGCGGCTGGACCATCAATTCTCCCACTGGCTCCAACTGAAGGAACAAAACAGCAGCCGGTCATTTCCAGCCTGCACTCGGACCAGGGCCCAGAGAGGCCCGGAGCAGCCAGAGCTGACAGGCTGCTGCTCAAACGCAGCTCTTAACACATCCTACTGACCCCAACGACAATTTTGGTGCCTCAGCATGTTATCGCGCCGCATTTATTGCACAAAAACATGGAAGGTCAGCCTCAGTGAATCAGCCATTCCAGTGTGAATTCACACATGTGAGGATTAATTAAAAAACAGGCTAATTATTCACCAGCTGGGCCACATCTTCCAGTGCAAAAGCATCAACGAGAAGACACTGGATGTGGTTCTGCTTGAATTTCTGCAGACGTGAAGGCTGCTGGAGATCCAAGATACCAACCTTGTTTATCAAGACAGACAAGAAAGCACGACAGAGAAAACTCATTCTTTTCATTTCCTCCCCGTATGCTAGCAAAGCAAATGTCAGTTTGCTGTTCGCTTCCATGTCAACTCTTTAAACCACTGAAATGGAAACAAAGTCCACCATAGAAAACATGGTGGTATCTACAGAGACAATAAAACCCTGTAGGGACACCGCTAAACAGCCTCAACTTGTCGGAAAGTGTGTAAAAAATAAATAAAACCTGTCTTATAGAAGTGGAACTGTTACAATTACTGTTACAGCTAAGGAAGAGTCATTGTGGTAGCCACACTTCCTTCATTTACTTACTGAATTTAAATCAGACTGTTATAAACCAACACTAAACCTTTCAAATACCACTACAAAGTGTCCCAAAAACGATCATCTCTTTTTAAAAAAATCATGATGTTTAAATGTGATGAATTCAAATTTCCCAATATTTAAGCCGGGGCCTTGAACCTGGGCCAGGACTTGAACACTGTCCCGGATCCATCACGGGGGCCTGTGGGACACCTGCTAGGAGGTGTCCCGGGGACAGCTCACAGGCTTGACCCCCCAGACGGGCCCACTTGGACCCTTCACACATTTACCAAATCTGGGCTGACAAATGTGTGTGTGTGCCTCCACATCATTCACTGCAGGGCTGTTTCTGCAGGCCTGACTGGAGATGCCAGCCTCAGGTTCGGCCAACAAGGCAGATTTTCTGTTTAGCAGCAGTTTTGCAGGGATCGGATGCACCCTAAAGGGCCGTGAGACAGCACAGCTAAAGCGGCCAGGTTCCCCCCAGGGAGCGCGGCTAAAGCGGCCAGGTTCCCCCCAGGGAGCACAGCTAAAGCGGCCAGGTTCCCCCCAGAGAGCGCGGCTAAAGCGGCCAGGTTCCCCCGAGGGAGCGCGGCTAAAGCGGCCAGGTTCCCCCGAGGGAGCGCGGCTAAAGCGGCCAGGTTCCCCCGAGGGAGCGCGGCTAAAGCGGCCAGGTTCCCCCCAGGGAGCGCGGCTAAAGCGGCCAGGTTCCCCCCAGGGAGCGCGGCTAAAGCGGCCAGGTTCCCCCGAGGGAGCGCGGCTAAAGCGGACACCAACACTGGAAGACAGGCGCGACCAAATTAGCCAGCAGCAAAACCAACTCACCTCCGCAGCAACCGAAGTGTTTGAATCCTCACTGCTGCCGGAATGTCATGGGTTCCTGAGAGAAGCTCCGTCGGAGGCTGTCACCTCGGATGAAGGCGGACTAAATAGGAAGTGCCGAGCCGAGCCAGGACACCATTGCTAGCTGAAGCTAACTTTGGCTAATGCTAACCAGCTCGAAGTCCAAAACAGTTGCGGCACTCTTTTGGAACGGCGACCACAGTCACCGACACCCCTCCCGGCTTTAGAGGAAAAATGGAGGGAAAGAACGGACCTTTTTCCCCCCTCGCTGCGTGAAAACGCGACGCTGACATGCAACGAAATAGTTGGAAAAAGCTCTATTTACTTCGTTTGGTTGCTTGCTGGCTGTCAGAGTTGTACCAAAGATCGTTTACCGGGATAGAGATGGATCACTCGGGAATAGTCCTGCAGCCTCCACATATACGCGCATGCGTAGTTTGGATTTTTTTTTTCCAAGCAACCGTTAAAAACAAATTTGGGGGGAAAATGAATCAAGTTTGCGGAATATTTTACAGTCACCACGCTAAGAAATTTCAAGTTGTTCAAATCTTTATTTTAAAATTGAACACTGACATATATTACTGTTTCCTGTGAGATAAATCCTCTCAGATAGGATTTATTTCTATTTGGAAAGGTAAATCAATAAAACACTCTATAGCTAATACAACACGGGTTATTTGTCAATATCTGAGCCCATTTGAAAGTCACTGGATAAAAATATAGTAATAATAAAATGTAAAGACAAAATCTAGAACTTAAGAAAATTACTTTGTAGCAGCACAGATGTTTGGCCTCTAGTAAACCTGAATTTTAGTGTAATAAAGTAGCTGCTGATTGGTGGAATCTATAGTTTGTCCTTTTAAAAAAGAAATCTGGCAACAAGAACAACAGAAACATAACATTATTATATCATGCAATGTTTTCTCCTTGCAGGCTGAGTCCTGTACTACACAGAAGTGTAAAGATACATCTGCTTTGACCTACAGAACAAGCAGTGGCGGGAAAGTGTCAGAAATTCCACCCAGATCAAACGCTTAAAAATACCACAGTTGTCATTTTTTCACGATTTTGTGTGGGAGAGAAGAAAGACATAGAGATAAAATGGCACAAACTAGTAAATCACACTGGTGGGGTTCGGAGGTGCACCGCTCCGTGTCACTAACACGGTTGATTTGTGATGGTTATTTACATAATTTGTTTATTTTTTGCATCCAGGACCAAAAGGTCCCTGTCACACCGCTGCCTTTGTTCACGGTTTGCACAGCAGCAGGAAGGCTTGCAGATCCCAGCAGCTCCAGCCGCTCGTTCGAGCCTCTGAGGGAAGATAA
This sequence comes from Tetraodon nigroviridis, assembly GCA_000180735.1. Classification (NCBI taxonomy): domain Eukaryota; kingdom Metazoa; phylum Chordata; class Actinopteri; order Tetraodontiformes; family Tetraodontidae; genus Tetraodon; species Tetraodon nigroviridis. Next base: position 149,872 of record CAAE01014609.1, read on the forward strand.
CCAAACTTGATGACGCGACGACTTGCATAGGAAACCGCACAGTCACACACCTCCGTGGCTCCAAGATGACAGAAACTCTCTTTTCTTTCCTCCTCTTGGCTGCTGTAACAGGAATTTCAAAAAACAGCAACCCTCATCAGGTAAAGACACAGTGAGAGTGGACACTGAGGCTTTAGTGGAGCGTGAAGAGGCCAAAACGTGACAGCTGCTCGTCGACCTCGGTCAATAACAACTAGCAAAAGACCACAGAAATAGTTCCCATCGCACACTTGGAGGTTCGTTTAGCCTCCCCAGAGAACACCTGAGTGTGTTTCCAGTAGCTGGGCCTTGCTGGCACCATCAGATCTCTGTTTGCGTCCCAGGGCCGGCGGAGTGTGGGCCAGGTCACACCTCAGTGCTGATGGCTCGGGTGTTGGTGTAGAAATCCGAAGGTCGGCCTCGCTTGGCCTCCCTCAGCAGGGTGCCGTGCACGGCGGGCAGCGGTCATGGCCAGAGCCTGGTTCTCGTAGTGAGTGGGCATGTAGGTGATGCGTTCGCCGCCGTTGTGCATCTCGTCGACGGCGCGGATGTAGAAGGGCGAATCGTGGGGCGAGCAGGTGGGGCAGTAACCTCGCTGCCCCCCTGCGTGCTTGGAGCGCTCCAAGGACCTCGGCGGTTCTGGCGGAGACCAGGACAGCGGGGTGACGACCGAGCCGTCCAGGCCGGGGACGCTGCAGGCGTTGCAGGCCAAGCGTTGCTGGGAGACGGAGGCGCTGTCAGACCCATTCTTCCTGCAGCAGTAATACTGCAAAAGGACAGAAGCTGCTGGTTCAAAAACCACCACCACACCACACACACCACCTCCTCTAAGATGGTAAAACCCTAAAGCTGCTGCCTTTTGCAGCATTTTGGTCCAAGAATTGAATCAGACAAGGTACAAAATAGGTATAAAATGCAGTTCTAAAAAGTGATCTGTGACGTGAGTACTATTTACACACAAATATGACTTAAACCTGCTCACTAATCCACATTAGTGAGCCTAGTTTACTGTACCATTTTAAAGATACTAAATCAACAAGAGAGGCAGCGGCCCAGCATCCATAAAATCAGAATGATAGCAGGATAATAGAAAAAAATCTGTGATCAAATAATACAAGAGTGTACAGCAAATACACACACACACACACACACACACACACACTGACCTGGAGTCTACAGTAACAGAGCACAGCTATGATACACAGGAGTATCACGGTGGCCAGTATTCCCCCAGTTATGACAACAGTTCCAGCTGTCATTCGACCAGCTCTCCATCCAACTCTGACAAACAACCAGCTGGCGTTATTTTTGACCACAACATCAGATGATGGTGAAATATGAAGAAATGTGCTTCAGCATCAATAAAGCGTTTCTCCACTTACGTCCTGCAAAGCTGCTTAACACCTGAAAGAGAAATAAAACACCCAATTAAACCTGGTGGGACGATAAAAAGGTGTGTTGGTGTGCTGGGGAGGCAGACTTACATCAGGAACGTGTTTCAACGCTTTAACGGGAAATGTGCGGTCAAATTACAGGTCAGACGAGTGGAGAGCCCCCCTCCATCAACATCTGAGCAGAGAAAAGGAGAAAAACGAGAGGAGAAAAAGAAGGAAGCGCTTAGAAGCGCCTGTGACACGTTCATCCACTAGGTGACACCAGTGACAAAGAAAATGTATTTGGGTACAGAATTATTATAACAGGATGTAGATTGTTGGAAAACCCTTTTTTATATTTTTAATTAGTATTTGCACAATTCCAAAGACTCATCAAGAGGGGCTGATATGCATTTAGGGCATCTATGTTTTCCTCTTTGAGCCCTTATCAGACGAGCTTCGGTCTCTTTTCACCGAAGTTCACCTGCTGACTCGTCCCATGAATAGCTGTCTGATGACCTTTAATGTAAAGATTTAAAATCCGTTCTCGCTGTGAAGCTCCGTCCGCTCGGCCTCGATTCTGGACGAACCGGACTAATTGCAGCAGACACAGACGAGGCTGAGAAACAAAAACCCCACGAGGGACTGGTGGAGCCAGAGCAGGATTCAGCTTTTCTTCTTCTTCAGCTCTTTGACTGCAAACTGGCTGCATCGTCTGCAGTTTGCGTGCAGCGTTTACGGGCAGAGGTTGGCCGGATATCTGCAGCAGCGCAGGCGTGGACGCGGCGCTGAGCCGGATCAGTCGCCACTGGGCCCAGATTATCTGCCACGCTCCACCAGGAGCCCCACAGTGATAAGATTCTCTCACAGACACACAAATCCCACAGAAAAAACACGTGTTCCAGCAATTATAAAAAGAAAAACTCAACCAACCACTGATGAAACCAAATGGCTGGCTTCTAATTATAAATACATGTATCATTTTAAAGGATATATTGATTTTTCTACTATGTTTAATGTGAGTTTTTAATGTATTAATACTAAATTATTCGAAGGTACAGGATAGGTTGTTGGTAAAATGTTGTTGTTGGCCACTTCCTCCCTGCAGCCGCCTCCATCCCCCCCCACCGAAGCCTCTGCCATCCATCTGGGGGAGCGTCTGAGGGACCCTGAGGTGGCTTCAGGAGATTGATTGTTTGGATCCTAAACTGCTTAGACCAGCAGTCAGCCAGTGCTGTTCCCTCCAGATAAAATGTCCCATCGCCGAGTTGGGGATTCAAGATGGCCGCTCCGTGCCCATTTCCAGCAGTGGTGTAACAAAGCGCCACTTCAGGTGCCTCCAACCCAGTTTTTCCCCTCACACAGGCTGTGATTCCACCAGCTTATTTTCCACAGTTCTACCATTTTATCAGTGCGACACTCTGGCTGATACTCTGTCTCCAGCAAATACAGAAACAACAAATAAATAAAAAAATCAGTCCCACATCCAAATGGGATTGATGGTAACAGCTGAAATGTAATTAGTCTAATCCTGTTATCTGAGGCTCCAAAAGCGTTCTCCTATCTGGTTCCTCTGCGCTGCAGTGAGAGTCAGCTCCTGTGGGTTCGGCTGCACGTGGAACATGCAGTTTGGTTCAGAGGGAGTTAAAATAGGCAACATCATCAACACAGATGGCTCCCTGACTCCGTTTTGTCAGAGCTGCAGCAGCGGGGACACGAGGCTGATTTGACTGATTGTTTTCTTCTCTGGCTGATCTGGACGGCGCTCCTGGTTGGTGCGACTCCAGATGAACGGCTGGTGCACACCGAGCTGCGATGCTGCTCTCTGGGCTGCAGCACGGCTGCCTGCCAGCTCCTGAATCAGCCTTTCTGCACCACCTCTGCTCACACGCACCAAACTCTTTAGAACCGCTCTGAAACAAGAACCAAGGGCTGAGCAGAGGTGGAACCATGGTAAAACCAGGCCTCTCGGCGTTGAAGAGGACGCAGAGGAGCAGCGTGGAGCGTGCGCCGTGGCGTTTGCTTTGGAATGACACAGGACGACCGTGTGGAACACCGTGGTGAGCCGTCGGAACCTCAGAGCCCCGAGCGGGCTCCTCAGATTGATTCTAAATGTTGGTTGTGAATCATAGAGCGCGGGCTGGCTCCTGCAGACACGCCGGCACCAGGATGAATGAACGCAGAGACGCAGAGTTTGAAATATTAATCAGCCGGCAGCGGCGGTGCAGCACCGTCGCCTCGGGAAGGTTCTGGGTGAGGTTTTAGCACGGTCCACCGGGGCCTGCGTGGGTTTCCTCCCACAGCTGCTCAGCTTCTCTCTTGGCAGCCTGCAGGCCACCGGGTGGTGGTGGTGGGGGTGGCGGGGCTGGGGGGGGTAACTAATTACCTTTCCGTCATTCTGCCCTGGTCAGCACAGCAGCCCTCGTAAAAGGAAATGAAATGGTCCCACTTCTGTCTTTGAGAGAGTAATGTGCCAGGAGAATCACATTAGCCTACACCCACGCACCCGTGCACTTTATCTGTGACGGTGGGGTCATCAAGGCGGAGAAGAGCACCAGGAGAGCCGGGCCTCAGCCTCCTCCAAAGAGCAGTGGTTGCCGGTTCAAAAAGGCATCTTGGAACTCAAAATGTTCCAGATAAACCAAACCGGCTAGCGGGTAGTCTAATCTAATGTCAGTGGGTTTTGGGTTTGGGGTAAAGTCCAGGACCTCATTAAATGTCTTTTTGTCTTTCTAAAGTGCGGCAGAAAACCTCTGAGCTTCACAAACTGGAACCAGTTCTGACCCATCAGAAACCAAACAGCAGTGTGAGGTCTCACCGCTAGGTGGCGCACTAACGGATCCACTGGTGCTAAAACACCCGGGTGTGTTCATGTAGCTTAAACACAAAACATCATCAGAAAACCTACCAGTAAAAAGCATTAACCCGCTTCTACGACGCATGACTGAGCTGAGACGTGTGTGTTTCCGGGCCCTGAACAGCCTTATTAAGACATGGCTCATCTCACCTCCGAGGTGCGACTACACACTCTTGTGTGTGTGACTCTACACTCCACTGGCAGGCGCACGGCAGCAAATATCAATCCGGAAGCCTGAGATGGACCTGGAGGGATGATCAATTATTCACACAGAGCACTCCTGAAACACTGAAACACTTTCTGAGGGTGGTCCCGCCCCCACTCCCACTCCAGGTTGTCCCAGAAAACACACTCACGTCGCACACACGTCGCACTCGACAACCACAACTAGGCCCAACACCGCAGCCAGAACTGGGCCTCCCAGACCGGCTCTGTTCGTTAGCAGCTCTCACTGGTCCAGACAGGATCCAGTCTCCCCAAAAAGATTCTCACTCATCCAGGAAAACCAAGAAAGGCTCTGAACCCAAATATTTAGTCTTAGTCCAGAGCGGAAACATTTGAGGAGGTTTGCTGCTGTCAGTTCTCTCACCTCTGGCCCTCCTGAGTGTGTGTGTGTGTGTGTGTGTGTGTGTGTGTGTGTTCTCTCTCTTGAGTCTAGCTGCATTTCCCAGGTTCGTCTGTGAGAAATGGGTCAGTGCCAGAACCTGCTGCAGGATGCGAGGAATCGATTGGCAGCGAAGCGAAGGCCTGAGCGGCTGCTGCAGACGCCGCTGGTGTTTCCCACCAACCGGAGGCTCCTTGGCCCGGCGCTCATCCTCATCCCAACACACCATTAGACTCCCAGCAGGAACTGGGATCTACCTCCAGGGAAGCAGCAGTGCAACACCCAGCTGCACCCATTTCCCCACCGGATGGAGCTGGACAACCCAGGAAGTGGACCAGTACCGGTACGGGTGGAGACCTTTCTCCACCAACAGCTGTTGGAGGTCATCTTCAGGCTCCTACGCCAACAAACCCTGAGCTCAGGCTCTCACAGGGGCCACAGTTTGCTCCGCCAGGCGGATGTTCGGGACAGCTCCCCTCCAAACACACGCGCACCCCCACAGTTAGGATGAGGTCTGATGGAGAATGGAGGGGTGGGACACACTCTGCTCCTACATACCGTGGCTGGTTACGTGTCCCTGTCTTCCCCTCTGGGTAATCCAGGAGTTTGCGCATCCTTCCGAGGAGCCGTGTGGATGGGAACTTGTCCAAGGGCGATCCGGAGAGGAGAGCGCACGACGCCGCCACGGACGCCCGACGGGGGAGGGAGGAGCGTGAAAAGGGAGGGAGAAACCACGCGGAGACGACGGGAGACGGAGCGCGATGGCGGTGTTCAGCCCGAGACGCCGAACAGGTGAAGATGAGGAGGAAGAGCCACTTTTTGACGCGCGCGTAACCGACGCGGCAACGATGGCGCGCAGATGCGGTGTGTTCGGCCAAGCATCAGGGAAGATCCCACAAGTTCCTGATGATGGGGAGACGGCGGAGTGGGCTGCTGGGGCGGGAGGAGGAGGAGGCGGAGGGAGGAGGAAGAGAGGGAGAGAGAGAGAGAGGCAGAAGCCCCGCTGTGGAGGAGAAATGAGACCTGCTGACAAACAGCTGCAGGTTCCACCTCATTCAGGAACATGAAGGATGACAGCAGAGCGGAGATATTCCCACATCAACAGATGATAAAACCTGAACATCTGGAATCATGTTCCCCTTATTACAATCCGGAGAGCGGAATATGGCCCAAGCCTCCATATTACTGCTGATTTCATCAGGATGTCCCCAATTAAGGGAACTGTGTTCGGCAACAACCCACACACACACATACACACACACACACACACACACACACACAGACACACACACGCGCTGCAGACCACTGAGCTGCTGTAATTGATTTGCCCTCAATCACTGCTTCTGTAATCTGCTTACCGAAGCAACCAAGATGGAGGACGGAGGCCGAGCTGAGCCCAGCAGGGTCTGCTGCCCCTCCGAGGGATGGATGAGGAGGCAGTGTGAACATCCACCCACCTCCCGTCCTCCGACCGGGTGTGGAAGTCCCGCTTCTGCGCGGCAGACTGGCAGCATCCGTGTTCGCTGTTGCCTGGAGGTTTCCTGAATGTAGAAACCAAATGAAAACGTCTCTGCTTGTCCCGTCCAAACGCAGCCTTGCTGCATTATTCAGAGTACAGCTGCAGAAAGACGGTGTCCCAGCGCTGCCTCTGATGGTGGAGCAGAGAAAGGTCAAAGGCTCACGCCTGTTGTTACCAGGAGAATGAACTCGGTGCCTCGACACGCCGCTGGCTCAGCCTGAGACGGGGATCAGGTCAGAAACCCTCCACACAAGGTCACTGGGTCACTGAGGCTAAAACTCTGTCCCAGCAGCACGTGGATGGATGAGCAGTGTCTCTATGGCAACCTCGGGGGTAAGAGGTCAGTCTGTGTGGGTGTGTGTGTGTGTGTGTGTGTGAGGAGCTAATGTTATTTCCTGCGGCGAGGCAGCTCAGAGCTGATGCCTATCAGGACCGGCTCATCCCTGGTATTTCAGCTTCCTCACTCTGGCCTCTCCGTGCACGGACACAACAACAACATGCAACCGTCCTTCTTTGAGTCAGATCGCTCTCGTTTTTATATTAAAAACAATAAAAGGAGACGATCCAAGAAGAGAGAAGCAGAGGAGGAGGTGTGAGGAGGACAGGATCAGGTCAGGAGCATTAGAGGTGGCAACCAATCATGAGTCAGCATGACTAAGCATGACTAAGCGCGACGCTGATACCACGGATCAGGTGACCGGAGGGCCGTCAGCGCTCACAAAGTCATCACTTCTTTAAAGATGGAACACACTGCTTCAAAAACAACAACAACACTTTTTTGACCAGCGGCCGGAAAAAGTCCCCTCCAACAGGCAGAAACCTTGCCCAGGACCAGAGCAGGGTCCTGCCAAATCAGCTGGGTAGAGGAGGAGGAGGAGGAGGGAGGAGGAGGAGGAGGAGTGAGATCTCTGTCCCTCGGTCTTTTATCCTTGGTTTGGTTTATGAGTGCTCTTCTTTTGTACTCTTAAGGCTGTCACGTTTTTTTCAAGTTGACATTTATTGACGTCACAGCTGCCGTCTCCTTCCTGACGTTATTTAGTTTTTTTCTGAATGGCTTTCGTGCCCCCCGCCTTATATAAATCATTTCTTACTGCTTCTCCGCGACTCGATGTTCACGATGTGCTTAGTCCCTCCTCCGTCTGCACGTTTCGGTTGGTATCTCGCCCTCCTAGCATTCGTGTTTTCGAGCGTTCTCCCCGTTTTAACAGAGCTGGTGTACGGAAAAACACACACACACACACAACACACCCTAGCTGGAGCGTGTTCCGTCTCCCTTGTCATCCAGCGTGGCAGTTTGACACGTCGCACCGCCGGAGCAAAAACAGCGGCGTGGAGGAGCTGGCGGATCTGCATATGGATGGCTTTGGGTTGCCGTAAATATGGCGTAATGGAACTGTCAGCGGGAGTCACTACGCATTAACCGAGCCGGCCGCTCAGCTGCTGCCGGATTCTCCAGCCCAGCATCACCGGTCACATCTGCTCTGGGAGGAAAGGTGAGGACGGATGAACGATTCGATCAGCTTCCTAATCTAAACGATAGTTGAACCAGCGCTGGTGAAGAACAAATACTTTAACCGCATTCAGCAGCCGGGTCGGACGGCTGCACGCTGGATACCGGCATCGGATGTTCAGCATTCCTGCTGCTGCAGCCGTCTAATCAGCCGCAACCTCATTTTCTCCTTTTAATGAGGTTTACTGTACATGTGATTTACCAACAGACCTCCCACACACACACACACACACACACACTCGCCCATTTCATCCCCCGTCTTCATCGGCGAAAGCCTGTTTATTTTTGCTCTGCTTTAATTCTGTTACACGTCTGTTCTCTGCACATAAACAGGAGGTAAAACATACATTCATACGAAACGTGTAAAATGACATGGGAAGGATGAAATGATGTCAGGAACATGTGCATGGATTGAAGCACGGAGGTAACTAAAAACGAAATGCAACTAAAATCCAGGATGGTCGTGTTTCTTCTTTTGTGGAGTTGAAATAAACGCTTCGTCCGTCCTTCTGCTTCGATCTCAGGTGTGATCTGGGCGGAGGAGGCGTGGCCTACCTGGCCCCGAACACAGGAAATGAGAAACCAGTCTTCCGCCGATTGAGCAGCACACCTGGGGACCTCCAGAATGGCAGCGTCTGGACCACACAGGGCCCTGCGACGGTCGGAAGGCCCTGCTCCTCTTGTGGAGGACAACAAAGGCTTGCTGTCGGAGCTGGAGCAGCCTGGTTCCCGGAAAACACACTCGGTCGTTTACTCGTCCCTAAGGACACTACAGATGGAAAAGTCTTCTCACCTTCAGATCCAGGGGGCACGGCCTAAATCAGGAGGAGCTGCTGGGGGGTCGGCAGCTGCGGGGGGTGCGGTTGGATGCGTGTTAGGGTCCGCGTGACCGTCGGTGGCGCCCTGGGGAGCCCAGGAGGAGCTGCTGTCCTCACCCTTGAGCACAAAAGCATAAACACCAGCACAGACGTGTTCAGGCCGTCTTTGTCCCGGCAACGTCCCCTCCCGTCCGCCATCGCTGCCGTTAGCGGGTTTAAAGCGAGCGTCAAATGCTTCTCCAGATGGGGCCGAGTGCTGGGAATAAAAGCGCTGGTGCTGGGAATGATGAAGAGTCTCAAACCTGGATGTGACAGCCACGCTCGCCGTCCTCGATCAGCTCCAGGCCGGGGAGGCCCACCTCGTCTTCCTCCGCCTGTCAGGGAACATTTCTGCCATGTTGGTTCTCTAAGCACGGCGGGGTTGAACAGGCCGACTGGAGGCTCATCGCTTCACCTCCTCACAGCACAGAACCACAGGTTTCCACGGCAACCATACTGGCTGCTAGCAAAACAGCCTTCTCAGCGACCACGCTCTATCCTCCTGTGTGTGTGTGTGTGTGTGACTGGGTTTTATTGGTGTGTGTGCATCCCTGGCCTGCGGGGCTGCCTGTGCGGCTGCTCAGATAAGAGCTACGGACAGCGCACAATAAACGGGGTTGGAAAGAGGGAGTGAGAGGCGGAGGGAGAGAAGATCTGAGGCCGAGAGGGTGAACTCCAAGAGGAGCAGCAGCTGGGCCGAAACCCGGCGCAGACAAGCCAGTAGCCCAGTACGGAAACCAGCGCTGCGTGCCGTACGCTACAACGCCACAGGTGTTTCTATGTGAGTGTGTGTGTGTGTGTGTGTGTGTGCGCGCTTCACCTCCACCTTTGCAGAAAGTGAAACTGGATCCGGGGGGGTGCTGGGCTCCTCCTCCATTTCTGGAATATCAAGCGCTCCCTCTCCCAAGTACATGCTTACTGGGATGGCACGAGCACAAAGCTGCACACAAAAGACGGACAACAGATCTGTCCTCCACCTCCTCCCTCGTTCACACGTTGAATAAATTCTGTGTGTGTGTGTGTGTGTGTGTGTGTGTGTGTGTGTGTGTGTGTGTGTCTCACTTCTTGGCTGACCGAGTGACTGCAGGCTATCCCGTGGCCCTCCCTCAGCAGGAGCCTGTGGAAGTCGATTTGGTTCCCTGTGCGAGCGTCACACAGGTAGAGCAGCAGCACATCTCCGGTGTAGCCGGCCGACGCTCCCACCAACGGATGAGCGCAGCACAGCTTCCGAAAGCAGGCTGTGGCCTCGGGAGTCCAGCCGCCCTGCAAACGCCACCAGACGTTCTCCCCAGGAAGAGCGGAGGAAGAGCGGAGGAATAACGCTGACCCGGCCACTCACCTGGGCAGGTTTGATTCCAGGGAGGGCCGATGGAATGGCTTGCGCTGGCAGATCGGAATAACAAGACCTGAAGAACGGAGAGATTTACTCTCAGGCGGTCAACAACAGTCGCGGCTGTGAGGCGAATAGTTCCCTTTCCTACTTGAGGAACTTGAGACGGTTCCTGGGGGCCGCGATGGTGTTGCCGAAGTCAACGAAGTACACCTCTACGTGAGTGGGGCTGAGGATGCGATGGATCACCACCCGGTAGAACCACACTCCTTCGGGACACAGGCAGCAAACCTGGCCGCGCCGCACAAACCGCTCAGGGAGGCGGTAGCGCTCCGACACTTCGGGACACCTGTAACAGCGTCTGAAGAAGGAAAAAACAAAGATATGGGACACAACATAGAGGAGAAGGGCGGAGAAAGCTCTGGGAGCACCCCTCCTCCACCACCTCATTTGGATCATCATGTCCTCCGTGGCTCTGGCCTCCCGGCTGTCACAGACGGAGACGTAGAAGCATCCCGGCGACTCCACGTGCTCCACCAGGACCTGCACCTCTCCTTCACCAAGTCTGCTTGGCTTTTTCAGGCGCTGGCCCTGCAGGGCGTCCGGGGGCACGGCCGACGTGCGGCACACCTGAGGGTTCAAACACGCAGCGCTGTTACTCAGACGGCGGCGCCGCGCCGCTGGAGAACCGGATCAGCTGCTGACCAGACTGAACATGTGCTGCGTTGGGACACTTGGTTCCTGCACATGGTTCCTGTGAGCGAAGGTCACAGTCGCGTCATCCTGGTTGCTCTCCCAAGGAGAGTCCCCACAGCTGAGGTAGTAACCGGAGGAAGGCTGCTGCACTTCTGGACCCTCGGCCTCCTCCGAGTCTGCAAAACCAGGTAAAAAGAGAAAAAACACTCAAAAAAGAGCCAGAAACAGCAACCCGATGAGCAAATATTCACAGGTCTACCCTGCTTTTCACGGGGTTCGACTAAGCGGAGATTCTAACTCAGATAAAGCCTGCAGGAACTTGCTGCCGCTGACGTGCTCCACCTGCTGGCTCACCTGTCTGCGGCGCGCCTCTGTCCTGGACGGCGCTGACCATCCAGGCCGCTCCGGCGCCACTCTCTGCTGCCTCCAGGTGGAAGGTGTCACTCATGGCGTCCAGCAGCTCGGTGACACTGACGAAGCCGCTGGGCAGAAGCAGCAGGTCCTCGCCGTACAACCTCTGCACCAGGAGACACGCAAGCACAGGCAGGGTTCCACTGCACCGCTAGCGAAGGGCTAACCACCGTTAGCTGCAAATCCAGTTGTGTTTAGCCGTCAACGCGTCGACCTGCAGCACCGTTAGACGAGGTTCACCTTGTACTCAGCAGGGAGATCATGCACACACAATCTGCCTCCAGCCTGGCTCACAACCTGGAGCACAAATATAGTAAATAACAGGTAAAGGAAGACGTCAGCGTTGACTGGGTCCGGTCTTCCTTCCGGGCTGGACTGTAACCTTTCTCAGCTTCTCCTTTAACTCCTGGCTGATGGTACCGGCCACCCCGTTCTCCACGATCTGGTGGTAGAATTCCTTTTCCAGCTGGAAGGAAGGAAGGAAAAATGAAAAGTAGACCTGGCAGACCTGGACTGGTCCTCACGGTTGCAGCAAACCTTTTGGACGTGCTTCTCAAAGCGCTGACCTTCCGCATGCGTGGTTGCATGCGTCTCTGGCTGAGCGCGTGCAGGGACGGGAGCGACCGTCTCAGAGGAGGACAGAGGACCCGCCGGGACTTCCAAAAGGTTCACCAAGAAATAGGATAAAAAAAGCTGTGCCTCAATTGCCCCCAAACTAACGGAGTCCTACCTGCGGGCGGCACAGCTCGGCCCGGGTCCGGACGGGTCCACTTCGTGTCCCTGCTTCCACCAGGCAAGAAATTCCAAGGTCCGATCTTCATGAACGGTGGCCTCGGCATCATCCTTAGGGACACGACGGAGCCCAGCTTGTCCTGGTGGATGACAACCAGGTCCGCTGCTGTCCTCAGCATCTCCTGGGTGGAGTAAAAGCCAAAGTTCTGGACACACAGCGGGTGACCGAAGCAGCGCAGGAAGGAGGCCTCCAGGTTGGACAAACGCACCGGACCCTGGGGGAGAGCACAGGCACCTCACTCCCTTCCTGGCAGAAACAAGAGCACAGGAACCGCCGCGATGCTTCATACCTGCGACAGCAGCTTCCAAAGTTGCGCCCTCAGCTGGGCCGGCACGGCCGGGGGAGCCAGGCCTCTCCTGGGGAGGAGGACCCGAGGAGGCCGGTGGCAGCCGCCGTGGAGGTGTCCCCTCTTCAGCCTCTGCACATCAGCCTTAGACGTCCGCTGTTTGGCTACGAGCATCTCGATGTTCTGGGTGGACTCAACACCCACAGCTGCAGGCGGGAGCCAGAGAAGAGTCAGAGCCACGCTTCCAAGAGTCGCCTCCGTTATTACCTTTCAGATAAACGCTGCCGTCCTCTCTGAAGTGGACGGACACCACATCTGGCATGGCCACCACCATGTCCATGACGTTGGTGAGGCCCAGCGGCCTGAGGGGCAGAGGCTCCCCGACCAGGGCCACATAGTCCCTCCTCAGCTGCTCCGGCTCCACGCCCAGCTTGGAGGAAATGAGCAAAGAACGAATGTCTTTCTTCAGCTTCGGCAGGATCTTTTCCTGGTTCATCTCTGCAGAAAAAAGACACGAGATAATGAAAACAGAAAAACGCTAAAAGGAGAACTTTTACCGTACTGATGTGCCTGGTGTATGTGGTTTCAGCCCTTTAAAACGCTGGTTTTGTTTTTAGATCTCATAAAAAACCCCTCATCTCATTGGAAACTATTTTTGAGCAGGATAAATGAGTAGAAAGTGGAGCTAAAACAGAGCCAGGCTAAAATGGCACCCACCGAGGAAGCCTGCGGAGGCACCTGTTCGCTGGTTAACCTCGATATCAGGCAGCGACACTAGAGGAAAAAGCCCAAATTACGCGTTCCAAGCCAAGCGCTTGCCTTCCTTTAGCCCAGGCTCATAAATGTGCCACATTTACTGGGGAATGATGGCGTTTTCTGAGTAAATGAATTCGAGTAAAGTCTCGCTAATGTCTCCTAAATGCCTCGACAGCGACCCCGCCCGGACAGACGGGGTATTGCGGCCGGGCGGGTCTCTGGAAGGCCATGAACGTATCACCTGTTCTTAGAGTCAACTAAAGGAGGGCTAACACCAGGATAAACACACTCAGGAAGGTATGTTTCATCATCATCATCGTGTGATTGTGGTGAATACACAGGTGAGCGCTTGTTCTTGCAGACAGGGGCGGAGTGGAGGCCAACAACAACAAACCAGACATCAAACTAGGTGATGAAGAAGCTGTTATTTAACCCACAAGAACAGATGGTGGACTGTAGCCCTGTTTCATTACTGGTTTATTTGGGTTATCTGGGCCTGTATTTACCCCACCGTGAACATCTGTTCTTAGATTCCTGGATTCAAATATAGTGTTGTGGTTTGGCGTGGAGGAAATTCCCACAAGAATGAGGCAGACTCAAACTTAGTTTTCACTTAATTAAAATGGAAGCAAGGAGGACACCAAAAAAACCAAACAAACCCGCATCAGCTCTTCAGAGAGAAACCAGTAAAAACACAACTTGTTGAATGTTGCAACTTCATGAATAAATATCTAAAGTGTTCAATCATTCTATATTTTTGGGTGTGTTTAACTTTTCTCGACTGTAAGTGTGAAAACAACTTGACTTCCCCCTAATGATTGAGTATTAACTTATCTTTTGAGCGTATGTTTGTCTTCTGGTTTTCTTGTTGATCGTCCCTCATCGGTGGTTTGGTTAGGAGTGGCCGGCTTGCTCACAGGGGTTTATTTAAGTTAATTTGACACACCAGCAATGCGGCACCGGTCCTCCCGATACCAACCTCCCCCGGCCCAAAAGTCAACCTAATTATCCATCTGTTTGCTTTGTAGGAGCACCAGTTTGGAGCAGCGGTGACGCCGGCGGAATGAACCAGCGGGCAGACTCGTTCTGAAGAGCTGCTTTCACCCAAAACGAAAGCCTTCGCTCATTCGCTCCCAGCTGCTTCTCCTCTCGGCATGGAAAAGCCCGGGAGCAGCCACTCCAGTCGTTCTTCAAGACCCAGGATGACGTCCAAGAAGGAAAGAGGAGCCTCGGCGCCTGCCAGAGGTCACCGTCCATCTAAGGCGGGCAGGACCGCCGAGGCGACGCCGGTGAGGAAGGAGAAGATGGAGAAGGGAAAGGTGGACCCAGAGGCAGAGGAGAGGGTGAAAACCACGGCGGTGGTGGACATAGACAGAGTGAGAGACCAGGGGACGGACGAGAGCGTGGAACTGCTGGAGGCAGCCCAACAGGACGGTAAGAGACGGCTGCTCTCGCCTCTGCTGTTTCAGGCGCTCAGAGGTTCTGGTTTGGGTCTCTGCAGGTCTGAAGCGCAGGAACCTGGGAGTGTTTGAATGGCTGCTCATGGTCTTCGTCCTGGCTCTGGTTCTCCTCTTCCTCCCTCTCTCCATCTGGTTCTGTTTCAAAGTATGTATGTATGGTTCCAGATCACACAGGAACACACAGGAACACACAGGAACACACAGGAACACACAGAAACACACAGGAACACACAGGAACACACAGGAACACACAGGAACACAGGAACACAGGAACACACAGGAACACACAGGAACACAGGAACACACAGGAACACACAGGAACACACAGGAACACAGGAACACAGAAACACACAGGAACACACAGGAACACAGGAACACACAGGAACACACAGGAACACACAGGAACACAAGCCTGCAGGAACAGAGATTACGGGACCAAGAGCAGCCAAGCAGAACGCAGCAGCAGATTCATCCTCACTCCATCTTGATCCCACCTTCCAGCTGTGGTCTGGACCCACTAAAAGGCGTCACCATCTTGGTTGGCAGGTGGTGCGGGAGCACGAGCGAGCCGTGATCTTCAGGATGGGTCACCTGCTGCGTGGACGACCCAGAGGACCAGGTTGGTGCGGCCGCATCTCCCAAACTCAGGTCCTGGTTCTCAGAAACCTCATTTCCTGCTCCCTCCAGGGCTCATCTTCTACCTCCCTCTGCTTGACGTGTGCCACAAGGTCGACATCCGTCTGACCGTGCTAAAGATTCCTCTTCACACAGTAAAGACGCAACTCGACAGGACAAATGGGTCCAGTCTTGCTGTATGGAAGAGTGAAAGGTGGACTGGTGCGTGCAGGTGGTGACCCAGGACCTGCTGAGGCCCGAGCTGAGCGTGGTGTGCTATTACCAGATCCAGAACGTGCTTTTGTGCAGCTCGGCCGTGTCCAGGCTCACCCCGGCGCTGCAGGGCGTGGTGCAGGCGGCGGTCAGAGACGTGCTGGCCCAGCACGCCTTCAGCCACGTCCTGCTGCACCGGAGGAAGATGGGACAGAGGATCCAGGCGGCGGCCGACGCTGCCGCCTGCCGCTGGGGCATCAGGGTGGAGAGGGCAGACATGTGAGGCTCCTTTATGGTCCTGGTTCTGCCCGGGTTCACCCGACTGACACGGTTCTCTGGCAGAGACGAGTTCACTCTTCCTCCGGAGCTGCGGAAGACTGGAGCTGCTGAGACAAAAGCCCCCCAGGTCCAAACAGCTTCTGCGGTTGGTTTCTTTGATCTCACCTCTGGATGAAAGTGGCTGGAAAATGTTGAAAGATTCCCTCGTTCCGCAGGCTGCAGCCGGAGTGCAGAGAGACGCGTGGGAGGGCTTCAGGGCTTCGCTCCGCCTTCTCCAGCCTGCGCTGGTCCTCCCGCTCCACCCGGATCTCCTCAGCAGGACTCCAGACGTCTCCTCCCTGCCTCCCCCTCCTCCCCCCAGTGTGGGAGCTGATGGAGAGATGACTGACGGAGACGCAGAGACCGACTCCCCAATGATGTGAGCGAGGTTGAACACCGGTGTTACCGCTTGGAGCCTGCAGAGACGTACTGATGTTGTGGAAGTACCGATGAGGGCGCCTTTTACAATGTGAGGGCTTTATTTAGCAACAAAACCCTCCAAACAGCCCAGCAAGTCTCTACAGGCCAAAGATCCATTTAATCCACGAGCTAAATATAAGCACAGC
Source organism: Tetraodon nigroviridis (assembly GCA_000180735.1). NCBI lineage: Eukaryota > Metazoa > Chordata > Actinopteri > Tetraodontiformes > Tetraodontidae > Tetraodon > Tetraodon nigroviridis. The sequence continues at coordinate 166,054 of CAAE01014609.1, forward strand.
AAACCCCTAAGTTTGGTATTTGGTTCTCTTATTTGTGGACGAGCTTTCTGATTTCCCCACTTCGGGGTCTTTGTGGCGCCGCTCGCTGCTCTGCCTTCAGCCGCGATCTTCTCCAGGAGCTGAAGCTGCTGGGATGGGGGGTGCTGGTGTTTCTCCCAGCTCTGCCACATAAACAAGACGTTTAAGCCTGCGCGACGCACCTGTACCTCAGCTCCAGGTTGGTGGTTCTCTACCCTCCGCGTTCAGACGGGGTGGACCCTGCAGTTTTCTCTCCAGGTCCCCAATCTGGACCGACGCCGACTGCAGAGCCTCTTCGGCCTTCAGGGCGCGCTGCTCCGCGCGTTGCACCCGCCTCTCCGATTCGCTGACAAACACAGGCGGAAATCTGACGGAAGCTGCTTCGTGTTTGGTCTGGGCCCCCCAGGAGAGCCAGGGGCCACAGCCCACCACCTTCCTCCCGCTGCTTCACTCACACAAGCTCCTGCTGCAGGAATCTCACGGTGCTCAGGTCCTGAAAGGCCTTCTGGGCTTCCTCCGTTACCGGGGAAACGACCCAGTCTTCCGTCTGACAGGCGTGCAGAGATAAATCAAAACGGGCTCGCTTTTATTCAGATTCACGGGGCAAAAAGACATTAGAGGATGTGTTTTTGCCTGACCCCACTCAGGTGAACTTGGGCCTCTCCCAGCCTTCTCTGTGTGACGTTCCCATCACAGTCAATCATCTTCACCACCGGGGTCTCGCCATCCTTCAGCTCCTCCTGCAAAAAGGAGCAGAATCGCCTTCTTTGGCTCTGGCAGATGCAGTGAGAATTTACCAACGTATAAAACAAATGCGTTTTTTATTTTCAACAGTCCGACATTCCGATGAGGATTTGACCTGACCTTTGGTCATGATAGACCATCACTGAGGCCTGATTATAATACAGCAGATTAGGGCGTTTATCCATAACGGGGGGTCTCACCTCCTCCAGATTGGCCTCAGTCTCACCTTCACCTGGATTTTCTGCTATTGGCTCGTTCGAACCACCTTTATTTCTCTGTCAACAACATCCAGAAGAGATGGTGGGATTGGTAACTCTTGTTATGCTTCGGGCTTGTTCGTGCCTTGCTCACCAGAGCGTCTGCTGGAGGTCCTGGGACGCCATCAGAAGGCGTCTGTGCGCCGCGCTGACCCCCGGGACCCTGTTTAAGCCCCGACAGCAGGATCCTGCAGGTCTCCACCCATTCGCTGGCCTCTGTCTGGGGACAAGAGCAGGGTTGACGGACACGAGCTGCCTCCACGCAGGTCTGGGCGGCGCTTTGGCTCCCTCTGCTGGACCTTAGGAGAAACGCCTGGCATCAGAAAGTACCTGCAACTTCCCCAGCTCGTTCCTCTCCTTCTCTGCTCCATCTGGGTGCTGCAGGGCGCCCTCCTCCAGAACGAGCTCACAAGAACTACAGACAAAAGGATTAGCTGACTGAGCAAAACCACCAGAGGCTCAGCAGCAAACGTCTTCACCTGCGGATGGAGCTGGATAAAGACTCCAGTTTCTCACTCAAAGACTTTGCATCTTCTTCCAGCGTGCACGGTGAGACGTCTTTGGAACAACGCTCTCCGAGTTCTTGGTCCGGAACCTCACTGTGGTCTGGCACCACGAGCAGCAGCAGATTCAACATCCAGCGAGTCTGAGCCATGTGAAGAGAACTGACCTGATGGGCGAACAGGTTTGAGTCTCGTTAAAGGTCAACATCCTCCATCCTGGAACCCTTTTCTCCATCCACCCCAGCTCCTCAGAAAAACCCAGCTTGGTTTACCTCCTCGCTGAGTCTCTGGTTCTCTCCATCAGTCAGGTTGGACAGGCTGCTCATGCAGTCCTGCATTTTCTGTAACACCTTGTCTGTTTCTGCGCTGTTGCACCAACATCAGAAGGGAGGAACCTCTTAGCAGAACCACCACAACGCCTCCAGAACCTCCGAAACCCACCTCGTGTCCATCATCTCCTCTGGCCGCGTGCAGAAGTTCTGGAGGAGCGCTTCCAGCAAACTCTGCCAGTTCAGCAGGGCCTCCTCCAGGCTCAGCCAGTCAGACGTGGACACCGCTTCAGGACGACGGATCGCTGCGCCCAGTTTCGGCAGCCAGGCCTCCACCAGCCAGAGCAGCGACGCCCCCGGCCTGTAGGTCCCTGAGGCGACAGGCGGCAGATTCATCTCTCCCACCTTGGCTGCTACCTGTCGGGTCGCCGGTGTTTGTTGCGTGTCTGCCGTCCCACCGTTGTCCCCACTGACTCGTGCGTCCAGCTGGTGAAGGAGCTCAGACAGGACAGCATCCAGCTCCGATAACGCCCGCCGGCCTCCGGGCAGCTCCCCATCGGGAGACGGGTGCCTCTTCAAGAGCTGAAGACCCAGACTCAGAGATGTCTTCTGGACACGGTGGAGCTCAGCCAGCTGCTCCTGGCAGCCGAGCAGCTTCTCACCTTGGTAACACTCGCAGTGGAGCACCAACATCTGCAGAAGGAGAGGACCGTTGGAGGCCATCGGAACAACACGCCTGGATGACAACCCTGCTTTTCTGCTTACGTTTACCCACTGCTGTAGGTCTGCCGTTATACTCTCCAGTGTAGTGATGTCACACTTGGGGTCACGACACCTTAAAATGGAAAAAAACAAAGCAAATCGCTGCACCAGCAAGTTAAACTACACAGACTCATCCGAAGACGACTCCCTTGCTGACTTGTTCTGAGTGTTGCAGAAGCTGAGCCACTTGATGGTGCCCTGGTGAACGACGCTAAGCCGCTCGCGCTGAAGGTGCTCGGTGCTCTTCAGCTGGGACATGAACGCCCTCAGCTGCTCCTTCCACCGGTCACTCAGCTCCACGATGACCTCCAGGTCCTGGGAATCCTGCAGGAAGACAGGAAACATGGTGGCTTCTCATGCTTTGGTTCAGGCACAGGTAATGTCAAAACAGGAGCTGTGGGGAAGAATAGATGGAGAGAACATGGCTGCTACCTTTGAAGAGAGGTAAAGACAGCAGTGCTCCGCGGCCTCGAACCAGCTCTGCTCGCTGACGTGGAGCCGTTTGATCGTGTGCAGCTTCTTTGTGGAGATGATCTGAAAGTTACAGTCAAGCAACAACAGCCAGCTTTGATTTCATCTTTAAAAGCAGCTGTTTTTCAACCTGACATTAAAAACAGCCATCGAAAACCAGCAGGAAGAGCAGGTCAGACTCTCCCGACACCTTATTTGCGAGGGCGAAGGTGAGCTGGATCCAGCAGTCTCTCTCCTCCGTCGTGCGGAGGAGCTGCGTCTCCAGGCGGCTCCTGTGCAGCTGGTAGAGCTCGTGGTAGCCCTGGACCACGCTGGGGAAAAACGACAGGAAGCCGCAGTGAGCTACGTTTGAAAAAAGAGGACGAGACGGCGTCTGAAGAGGGGAGCGGTGCCAACGGACTCTGAACTGCTCCGAGCCTGCTCCACGGCTCCAGCCAGGTGCTGATGAGCCTGGTCTGCCTCCTGGGACGCGAGGTGGTGGTGCTCCCTGATGGTGGACAGCGCTCTGGAGGAGGACCAGCAGAGCGCTCAGAGGTGGGGCGTCTCTGGGTGTCACCAGCAGCGTCCCTGGGGCGTCTCTGGGTGTCACCAGCAGCGTCCCTGGGGCGTCTCTGGGTGTCACCAGCAGCGCCCCGCCGGCCGGCCCACGTACGCGCTCAGCTGCTGGAAGGACGTCCTGATGCGGCTCATCTCCTGGGCCAGCCGGTGGTTGAGGACTCTCTGTGCCACCGCCTCGGTGTGCAGAGCCTTCACACAGCGGGGGATTCGCTCCAGGAGCGACTGGTAGCGCTGTCTGGAGAAAACGGAAAAACCCATCCGTTTTCTAACAAAGTGAGCTGAAGGAAACTTTTAGCATCGACTGCTAACCTGAGTTTGGCCAGAAGCTGCCCCCTCTCAGCACAGCTGACGGTCACCTGTCTGATCAGCTCATGGAAAACCGTGTTGTAGATGTTCTGCTCCGCCTGCACCGCCTCCAGCAGACTCTCCATCTGCAGCAGGGACTTTGAGCGATGGAACCGGCTAAAGTCCGCGTCGCTCTTACCTGCGAGAGCTCCGTCAGCTGCTCGCCCCGCCGGTCCAGGCCGGCCTCCAGCACCATGTTGTCCATCCTTTCCATCAGCTGGAGCACCTCCAGTCTGCCACTGGGCCTCCTGGGCAGACAGAGGGCTTCACAGCGCCGCCAGAAACAACAACAACTGCTCTAAAACGGTGTCTGTCTTCACGTTTGAGCTCACAGGGAAGGGAAGACGTGTAACTTGCGCTCGTCGTCCTGCAGCTGCACCGTGAACGCGCTGAGAAAGAGAAGCAGCGTCACAGTCAGGAGGAAATGGATGGAGATGAAGGCAGGAGGAAGGGAGGAGAGCTGTGAGACTCACTCCTCGTAGAGCTCCAGGCTCTTTAGTCCCTTGTTCTTCACCACTCGATACTCCTCTGGAAGGAGACTCCCAGACACCCTCCGCTTCTGGAACACGGAACGATGGTTCTTACCTGACGGTGAGGAGCCTGAGCCCCACGTCCCGGTCTGGTCTGGTCCCAGGCCCACCTCCCTGCTGGCGCTGCTGCTCCTGTCGGCCAGCGGCGGGAGGGGGAGGGGGGTCGTCTTCTTCTGGGGTCCCACAGCGTCACACAGGAAGGAAATGTCTCTGCTGGCCGCCCAAAACAAGACAATCAGCAGCAAAACACGCAGTTTGAGGAGTAAACGGCTGCTACCTGCCGGCTCCGCTCAGGCACGCCGGCTGCTCCAGGAAGAACTTGTACTTCTTGCGCCCCAGCGAGTGATGCCAGACCGCATCGGGCCTCCGGAGCCCACAGCCCTGTGTGGAGAATCTGCTTAGGAAGCCCCAACGCGGCCCTCAGCACGTCAACGCTGCTGCAAGGCGGGGGCACCTTGCTGGGGCGCTGATGCGTCCCGGGCCCCTGGGAGCTCCTGGGGCCAACGGAAGAGGACAGACCCAGCAGAGAGTTCGTCTGGGACGGTCTGGTTGACCACGGGAGGAACCAGTTCTGCTGCTGGAGGAAGAAGAAACCTGATTAAAACAGGCTCCGAAACACATATTATACACATTAGAGGAGTTTATAGAGGAAATATGTTGTCCAAATGGTATAATATTAATGCAAGGAAGTAGGTTTGACTCTAATATTTGATGCCAGGTCTGCAGGAGAGTGGTGGACTGGTCTAGATGGCGCCTGGGCCGGGGGACCCACCCGAACCGTCCCCTCCGGGGCCCGCGGCTCCATCCGACCCGGAAGAACCCGGCGCTGAAGCGGCTCCGGCCGCGGACATCCCGCTGGCTCACACCGGCAACTGGGAACCAGAAACTAACAGGAAAGCTACCAAAAAACAGACTGGGAGGAGGGCGAGAGGAGCCGTCGAGAGGAGAGGTCGTCGCTGCCGCTTCCGGGACGCGTTGCCATGGAAACGGCTCAGGTTTCATTTAGGTTTTAACCCGTAAATGTAAAAAGTCCGTATCTCGCCAACTATTTCAGGTCAAATTAGTTAAACCGATCTGTAATGAGGGACTGCAGTAAATCGCTTCTATATAAATGAAAATAAATTATTCATCGGCCAAAAATGATAAAGACGGCATTAGAGGACTGTTCTATTACTGATACTACAATCTGATAGGTCAGTTCCTATAGTTATCATTAACACAAATAAGCATTTCGTGGCGACTCTTTTAAGGTTTTTAACAAAAACGTTTTAAAATTTAGCGATCCCTAAAAATGAGGACGAATTTAACAATAATTACAGTAATTAACAGCGTTTTTAATTGTTCTTTAATGCGGGAGCTTTGTGGGTTTTTTTAATGCATATCTGTCACAGCTCATCTGCAGGATAGAGAGAGAGAGAGAGAGAGAGAGAGAGAGAGAGAGAGAGAGAGAGGGAGAGAGAGAGAGAGAGAGAGAGAGAGAGAGAGAGAGAGAGAGAGAGAGAGAGAGGGAGAGAGGGAGAGAGAGAGAGAGAGAGAGGGAGAGAGAGAGAGAGAGAGAGAGAGAGAGAGAGAGAGAGAGAGAGAGAGAGACCGAGAGAGAGAGAGCGAGGGAGAGAGAGAGAGAGAGAGGGAGAGAGGGGGTGGGCAGGGTGCTGATGGAGACTCCTGATGAGGCTCCAGCAACATCACAAGTGAGCATCAAGTGGGTCTGGAGAGCAGATGAGCAGATGAGTCTGCAGCAGACGGAGGACAAACAGAGCTGCAGGTTAGGGAACAGGATGGTTCCCTGTCCTGACGATGGACCTCACCCACCCTCCTAGCCTTGGATCCCTGCTGGGCACCATTCTCATCACGTCCCTGTTCCTGGCTGGTGGTAAGTGACCGTCTCAGGGTTGGACTCCCGTCAGCTGGAGCTGCCGAGGAGCAGCTAGCATCCTCAACGTTCCCTTTTTGAAACTTACTCTACGCTAACCGCCTAAACCCAGCCGCTGGCTCAGCTGATATATCTGCCTGTCTCTGAGCTTGAAAGAGGAACAATAAGGCCAGTCTTCTGCCCCTGGGGGGGGAGGGGTGGGGGGTCAGCTATCCAGCATCTTCTTATCAGCGGTGGAACAAACGTGCAGGCGCATACGCCTCCAACAGGCAGCAGAGCCTGGCGCGTGGCGTTCGGGGCCTGATAGGAGCGAACAAAGACCCAGAGGGGCATTTGCATCTGAAAGGTCCGTGCCTGCTGCAGGAGGGGCCGGGGCGGGCGGCTGGAGCCCGAGACAGGCGGCAGGGCCGGTTCCCGGGCTCCGGAGCTCTGATCTCGGAGCAGGTGAGGACCGTCTGACCTCCGACACCTGTGCTGAGGTCACCACCTCATCTTCATCACCGGGGCCGGGCTCTTCAGCAGAACCGCTCTTCGCCTGGCGCACCAGCGCAGTCATGTGACCCAGCTCTGCTTGCTTTACGGTGGCGTTACAAACGCCAGTTTACAAACACAGGCTGTTTTTAGCTGAGTTTACCGCCTGGTTTCTGACCTCTGCGCCTCAGACATTTCGCTGCGTGTGGTTACCATGGAGATTAGCCTGGATGCTGATACCCTAAGAGGCCCTTAAGTTTGAATTTCCATAGCAAAAAAAAGGCTAAAGAGTTTGAGTGTTTTCATTCTAAATCAAAGTATTCAGAGGTAAAAAAAGAAAAAAAAGATTAGAGTTCTGGATGAATGTTGTGTTCCTGTTCAAAGGCGGATCCTCGGGCCCCCGGCCCCCCTCGGTCGGCCCCTGCTCCCCTAACCCCTGCCAGAACGGGGCCCTGTGCCGGCCCCGTGGGGACGGCTACTCCTGCTTCTGCGTGCCGGGCTTCCAGGGCCCCCGATGCCAGATCGACGTGAACGAGTGCGCCTCCCAGCCCTGCAGGAGCGGAGCCACCTGCCTGGACGGGCGGGGCCGGTTCTCCTGTCTGTGTCCCCCGGGGCTCACAGGTGAGTGGGTGGGCGTGGCCACGCACAGGTCGCAGGTCCCACGCTCAACTAGAACGATTAAAACAGATGGTATTACTATTAGTATTCTCATCTTCTGCCCATGAAAACGTTATAGCTGATAATATTTCAGAGGTCAAAGGTTAAATCGAGGGAGGAGGGGTTTGCGGGCAGCCGTGCAGTCAGAACAGTCACAACAGCTAAAGTAACATTTATTCAGCCTTGGGGATAAAACCTCTTCTCATGCTTTGTTACAAGTCAATATTTTGGGTGTAACGTTCGTTCGCACACTGTTCCACACAAGCATCAAAGTGCACGGACACATTTATCCGCCTGCATCGCTGTTTTTGTGTCACGTATCGGTGTGAGATTAAAGGAGCAGCCCAAACAGGCCCGGGGGGGGCCCTTTGTTCGTCTCTGCCCTCCGGCCCTCAGCCTCTCTCTGCCTCTGACGGCGCCTCTGCACACTTTTATGTTCACAGGCGCCACTTGTGAGACCCAGATTGACGAGTGTCAATCACAGCCGTGTCTCGACGGCGACCGTTGCCGTGACGACCCAGACGGCTTCACTTGCATCTGCCTGTCTGGTTCCCAAGGTCACCGGTGTGAAAACGACACCGCTGAGAGCGGAACGGGGCTCCGTGCGCGGACGGAGCGCACGTGTGAGGGATGATCTTTATCCTGTTACTACAGCAGAAATCCCAGAGCCGAGAACCCGGTTTGGTCCCGGCTACAGCTGCGACTGTTCTCCTACAGCAGAAAACTGCTGCCATGCCGCTCAGAACAAGCCTCAACAGCGCCACCTGTCCGGACACCCGGGGTAACCACACCTGCCAATGCTGGCCAGGTGTGCTCCCACGTCACCCTTAAAAATACCCCAGCGCGCCTTCTTGTGATTTGACGTCAGTGTGCAGCAGCAGCCCTGCATGCACGGAGGCCGGCGCACGGAGAGGTGGTGGCGGGGCCTGAAGAACGGAGCACGAGAGGGCACAAAAATTCCACTATTGAGGCGAAAAGAGAGAGCAAGCTCATCTTTTTACACCAGGCTTGATGCTGCAGGCGGTGGCACTGGCTCAGGTGGCTAATTAGCATTAGTTTAATCCCCAGGATCTGGCTTTGCCGCTCTCCTACCGGAGCCTCTCAGATCTCTCCCACGGAGGCGGCCTGGACACACAAGATGGTGCCGTTAGGAATGTTTCTTCCGATGCTGCGGGGACAGTGACGCCGTGATGGGCTCACCGGCACTATGGATTTGGGCAGTTTTGTTGTTGGGGACAGGTAATGTCAGAGGGTTGTTCCTGCCACCGTGGTTCTGCGGCGAGGTCGTATCTGTCAGAAGTAGCAGCTTAAAAAGGAAACTAATGAAGAAATGTGGATTTGCCTGAACAAACTGTTTGACCGTCTGGCTGATTTAAATTCCGGGCTGCGCCGTCGTCCAGGGCTATGCTACTGTCCCCGGAGGAATCTGGGAAACATGGAGCAAACATGGCAGAAGAGGGACCGTGGTTGCTTCTTTCCTGCGATGATGTAACCGGCTTGTGTAACAGCCTGAGCGAAGGTGCGTGTAATTAACGTGTGCGCTGTCTTGTGTGCCCTCAGGGTCCCTCTGCCAGGAGGTGATCAACCACTGTGACCCCGATCCCTGTCAGAATGGGGGCAGGTGCGAGGGCCGTGCCGGCGGCTACACTTGCCACTGCCTCAAACACGTGCGCCCCGGCTTCGCCTACGCGGGCCCCGACTGCGAGGAGAGGCCGGTGGGCTGCGAGGGACACGCATGTCAGAACCAGGCCTCCTGCGTCCCTTCCCTGTCAGATGGGGGTCCCGGGTACGCCTGCTCCTGCCCACCCGGGCACGCCGGGCCACTCTGCGCCACGCCCACGACCTTCTCGTTCGAACGCCGAGGCTATCTGGTGCAGCAGAGCCCCCCGGTGGACGCCGGGGCGCACTGCAACATCACCCTCAGCTTCAGATCCGTCCTCCCCAGAGCCGTGTTGTTCCAGCGCAACAGCCGGGGCTTACTGCTGAGCCTGGAGCTGGACAAAGGAAGGCTCCGCCTCACGCTGGGAAAGGCTGGAGCCGGAGGGGACGGCCTCGGCCAGGTCCTGGAGCTTCCGCACCTTGTCGCGGATGGAGAGTGGCACTCCGTGGAGACGGTGCTCAGAAGCAGGGTGTTCAGTTTGAACCTCCTGGAGGACTCTGGGAGGTGTGCGAGGCAGCCGTGCCACAAAGCTGCTCCGGTCCAAAGCTCGCCGGACGCTTGGGCCTCGCCTCCTCAGGACACTGTTTTTGGCGGAGCGCTTCAACACCCAGGTGGCCCCGACCCGGAGGCCCCGGTCCCGCCTTTCATTGGGTGCATGAGGGACGTGTTTGTGGACCGGCAGCCCGTCATCCCTGAGAACGGGCTGGGAAACTCGGCTGTTAACGTGTCGCCGGGCTGCAGCCACCGGGACCGCTGCCTGGACGGGCCTTGCAAAAACGGAGGAGAGTGTGTCAACCTGTGGCAGAGCTACCGCTGCCGATGCCCGCGGCCCTACGAGGGGCAGGACTGCCAGGAGGGTGAGACAGACGCAGGCCTGTACAGCACACACCCCGAAGGAAATGTTTTTGATACTCAAATATCAGGAAAACCCCCACCCAGTTAGCCAGCTGATGTGTGAGAGAGGGGAGGGACCAGGCCCATCAAAGGTCACAGAAAGGTCAGAGATCCCATTAGCCGAGGTTCCTGGATGAAGGCTGATTTTATTTGCAGAGGGAAAAGCCTGCAGCCTGCAGCCTGCAGCCTGCAGCCGGCAGACGCAAACACAAGAAAAGTTGCATTTTGCCACCTGTGATTCAGGTGGACGAGCTCAGGAGCTGCGGATTCCAGCCCAGATTAGCTGTAATCTGTAGCTGTTCCGGCTCAGCGCCCGCTGATCGGCATGTGCTGAAAATATCCGCGCGCACTCGTTTTCCTGTGACCTTTCAGATGACCTTGCGTGTTCTCCACGTCTAGACTTCTGACGTTCCCCTCAGTCAAACGTTCCTTCATTTAGGCTCCGCAGAAGTAAAAAAACACCCTTTTTGCCAAAGGTGTCCAACATTAATGCTGAAAAGTTCTCCTGCGAGCGACTGAAGCCTTTCTCCGGTCCCCTCTCTCCCGCTCCTCCAGAGCTGGTCACGGCACGCTTCGGGAGCGAGGACGCCCACAGTTACGCAGCCTTCGCCGTCAGCGAGGACCTGGGTCCGGACCTCTCCGTCTCCTTCTTCCTGCGCACCCGGAGGCCGGGCGGCTTCATCCTGGCCCTCGGCAACGGCAGCAGCCAGTACCTGCGCCTGTGGCTGGAGGACGGCGGGCTGGCGGCGCAGCTCCACCGTCTGGAGATCCTCAAGTCCAGGAGCCCGGTGGATGACGGGACGGTCCACTTCGTGAGTCTGGAGGTGGAGGCAGGTCGCCTGAGGCTGCGGGTGGCAGACGAGGTCCAGGGAGAGGTGGAGGCCGGAGGAGTGGCTGTGGAGGCGGGACACGGTGTGAGCGTGGGGGAGCTGGCGGCAGGCGGGGGGACCTCAGTCTTTGGTGGGTCTTTGAAAGGCTGCATCCAGGACCTGAGGGTGAATGACAGGAGGCTGCAGTTCTTCCCTCTGGACTCCTGGGTGGAGTCGTACCCTCTGAGGCTGATGGAGAACGTGAGGGCAGGATGCTCCGGGGACGACGGCTGCAGGGTGAGTAGGAGCCAACAGGCCAATGTTGATCCGGCTTCCGCTGAAACCACGGCCCGGCTTCTCGTCATCAGAGGAACCCGTGTCTTAACGGCGGGACCTGCTCCTCCACGTGGGACGACTTCACCTGCACCTGCCCCCCCCAGACCGCAGGGCGGCGCTGTGAGGAGGTCAGGTGGTGCGAGCTGGCCCCCTGTCCTGCAGACTCGGAGTGCAGGGTGCTAAACCGGGGCTTTGAATGTAGGTGTCCTCGGTTCATTCTGGCGGTGGTTGGGTCCAAGGTCCCTGACCTCTGGTTTCCTAGGTTACTCCAACGCCACCTTCCTGAACGACAGCACCGTGCTGACCTATCGAGGGAACGGACACGTCTCTCGCAACCTCACCAGCGTGTCTCTGAACCTGCGCACTCGGAAGCGCAACGCGGCGGTCCTGCACGCAGAGAGGGGCTCGGCCTTCATCACCGTCTCTGTCCAGGACGGCTTCCTCTTCATGGAGCTCCAGAGCGCCGCCGAGGCGCAGGCGGCGTCCACCGTCAGCCTGAGCAGCAGGTCGGGGGTCAACGACGGCCAGTGGCACCGCCTCCAGCTCTTCATGGCCACGCCCTGGGCGCCGACCTCCCGCTGGACCCTGGTGCTGGATGAGAATATCGAGGAAGCCAGCGTTTCCAGGACCAAAGCAGGCAACCTGGACTTCCTCCGGCAGGACGTGGACATCTTCCTGGGGGGTCTGGCCCCTGACGCCGGGTGGGCCCTGACCGGCTGCCTGAGCACGGTGGAGCTGGGCGGCGTTGCTCTGCCGTACCTCTCCTCCTCCCAGGTCAACCTCACGCGTCCGCAGGAGGAGCAGTTCGTCCAGACGTCCCCGCGCGCCCCCCTGCGCGGCTGCGCCGGGGCCCCCGTCTGCGATTCCAAGCCCTGCCTGAACGGAGGAGCGTGCCGGGACCTCTTCAACGCCTACAGCTGCAGCTGTGTGGACGGCTGGTCGGGGAGGCGCTGCGAGGTCCTCAGCGACGCCTGCGCCTCGGGGCCCTGCGTCCACGGCAACTGCAGCGCCAGGGGGCCCACCTTCGAGTGCGCCTGCGACTTCGGCTTCGCGGGGGTGAACTGCGATGAAAAAGCAGACGTGTGCCAGAACCACCGGTGCGCTAACGGGGGCACCTGCCTGCACGGGCCGGACCGCTACGCCTGCCTCTGCCCGGAGAACTTCACCGGACCGCTGTGCAGGTGAGTTGTCATGGTTACAGGACGAAGAAGGTCCACAACAGGACGGTAGAGCTCATCCATATTTATAGAAACGCCCTCGGTGCTGTAGACGGATCTACTTAGGCTAATCCAGTTGTCTCATCTGTGTGTCACACACACACTCTTGTTGCAAAATGAGCTGCTTGGTTAACGTGTGTCATCAGCCTCCAGCTGACAGGAATACCTGAGAAAGAGGATGAAAGGGATGATGGGAAATGGAGATCACCAGCAGTGGAGACGGAGCGATGGCACCTGCTGCTCGGAGGATCAACGCGTGGGGAGCTAGCTTGCGCTGCAAAATAAATGCCCCAAATTGCAGGAACAGGGGACGGTGAAAACAGCACAAAGAGGCAGCTTCAGTGTAAACGTGTGCGCTGCTCAGCTGCCTCCACCCAGCCTGCAGCTACAGCCTCAGATGCTGCCGTTCTATTCTGGAGGCAGCCAGGAAAGGCCTGACAACACACGGCTCTCTGGCTGCGCACCAGCTCCTCTCCCCTGTCATCTAGTGTTTACCTTGAGAACCAGCGGGGGAACGCCTGCAACCATTTATCCCGTAAACACACAGCCTCGTGCGTTCTGCCCCTCCGCACAAGGAAAGCCTTTGCAGTGTCTCCGTCAGCCATCCGGCAGACATGCTGCGCGCCTCCCTTTGCTGGGAACGTCGCAGCTGCGGCGTTTTCATCAGAACGACTTCTTTTGTCTGCGTCTCTCCTCTTTCTGCCTTGTTTTTACCCCTTTCCCCTGTCTTTTTCTCCATTCCTCTCCAGTGAACGCGTTGAAGAGATTCCGTGGTACGTTGTTCTGAGAAAGGTGTAAGTTCCCATTTCTTTTTTGCCTCCTGTTAGATATCTGCCTCTCAAACGTCACCTCAGATGTTTTTGTTCAACCGTGCGAAACAAAATGCAAGACAAAGCTAATATTAGCGTGACAAACCACCTCCAAACTGTTTGGGATGAGTGGCAGTTGCAGTTCAAGACGCTCGGCGTCGTAACCAGAAGGATACGTCCCAAAATGGAACGCTCCCGACGTCAATTCAACCAGTTCCTCCAAGTTTTAGTGTTCAGAAATAACCTTTTCCACCTCGGCTCCTGAGTATCATGGGAGGTCTTTAATCCGATTATGGCGTTCCCATAAGCCTCCTGTCGGACTGTTTGGTTGCTGACGTAAAAACGTCCCGGTTTTATGTAACAGGTCTAAGGCCTGTGACCTTTTCTCCGCCCAGACGGCCAAAGTTTCCCGTTTCCGTGTGCGGCGATGAAACCAGGAACTACACCTGCTTCAACGGAGGCAACTGCACCGACAGGGAGCTGTCCTGCGACTGCCCCCCCGGCTTCACCGGACACAGGTAGGCGCTCCGGAGCCCTGCGGGGGTACTTCCCTCGCCGTCCGGCTGGCGTGTTGTCGTCCTTTTCGTGAGCCATCCCAACCCAGGAAGCTCCGGGCTCCTGCGCGGTTGCCGTGGCAGCTGGAGCTGATCGCTCCGGGAGCCTGACGGGGCTGCGGTTGTGTGTCTGCAGGTGTGAGCAGGAGCTGGACGAGTGCAAGTCCAACCCCTGCCAGAACGGAGGCTACTGCCACAACCTGGTCAACAAGTTCGTGTGTGTGTGCGACATGAGCTACGCCGGAGACGTGTGCCAGACGGACGTAAGCGACATTTACTTTTACGTGGCCCTGCTGCTGTGGCAGAACCTCTTCCAGCTGCTCTCCTACCTGATCCTCCGGCTGGACGACGAGCCAGAAATCGACTGGGGGGGCAACGACTAGCGCGCGCGTGTGTGTGTGTGTGTGTGTTTGGGCCGGTGCAGATCTCATAGAAGGTTCTGGTGGACCTGTGAAGGGCCCCCGAAGGGCGAAGGACCTTCTGACATCAAAGCCACCAGGGCTGCCTTTGTGCCTTAAACCAGACCCTGGAGCGCCCCGAGCATCCCCGGTAGGGGGTCTTTGGTAGAACCAGAGCCTCCGTAGCTCAAGGTCGCAGCTTTAGTCGTCGCTTTCGCTCCCGTCGCTCCTCGGTTTTGTTGTTGACGGAGCGGCGAGAAATGCAGGAGGCGTTTAGGGAACATCACAAGGATGTTCTTCAGCGCGTCTCTGGCGGACGCCGCGCTGTCGGCCTCGCCTCAGCTCCATCCGGGGATGAATGCCGGCGCTTCCACAACCAGGCGGCTTCGTCCCCCGCGTCTCTCAGTCTCTCAGCCTCTCAGCCCTCCTGTGCACGCAGGGCTCCCGTTAGCAGGTCCCGTCCCCTCGGAATCGCGGCTCTCTGTCCTGATCTCACCTGCGTTTCACTCGTCCGACCTCCTGCTCTCATCCATCACTTTCTTCCATTTCTTTCATCTCTGCATCTTTGTTGTTGTCTAATAAAGTGAATCAGGGTCTTTTTGTCTGTCTTCTGTCCTCTTTTCACTCATCTTCATTTTTCCTCCACATTTCTGTTCCTCCACCATCTCCAGCCGGAGGTTGGAGTCGGGCTGAAGACCAGAGGCACCAGACTGGGAGTGCTGGGACGCCTCCGGGTGCTCTGGTCCACCGGTTCTAAAAACAAAGACTCTGAGTTTCTGCTGGTGAATAATTGATGATGGTGATCAGCAACGCGGTGAAAACCGATCGGAATGAAAAAAACTGGTCAGGAATTCCGCCATCAACCACGTAAAGGTGATCAGAGTGGGAATCCCAAAGTCGGTATCGTTGAAGAGCCCGGCGTCATCGTCGTCCCTCAGGGCCCCTGAATACCTGCAGTTTTCTGAGTGTATCGTGACCTCTGACCCCAACACCAGCGCCTGAACATGTGGAGAAAGGTTTGATCGACAAGTGACAGCAAACTGCATCAGCGCGTTCAGACGGCATCTTAGATCACCTGCAATAACAGACGTGTGTGTGTGTGTGTGTGTGTTGGGGGGTGCGTAGGCAGCAGTTCCTCAGTGTTGGCACTGATGTGGCCGTCCTTTGAGGGCGAGAAGAGAAGCGGAGGAAATGCTTTGCCAGCAAAAAGAGAGAGAAAAGCGCGGAAAAACGAGCGTCTGGTGCTGAAGTGCAGCTTCAGCAGAGGGCTGGTGGCATTCAGAGGAGTTCGCTCGGCTGCACACGCGCTGCGAGGGCAGCTAATCTGGCAGGAACACACACGGGGCAGGTGGATAGTGCTGACAGCAGGGAAGCTCCGCCACCACCAGGCTGGAGGGTGGCCTTCCTCTGTACCTCAGAGACTGGTTAGCTAGACATCCCCACACCTGCGTGTGTGTGTGTGTGTGTGTGTGTGTGTGACTGACGGAGGCTCCTGTCTGCGGGCTGCTCTGGCTCGCTGGTGTCACACTCGCTGTGACAGCCGCGCTGCTGACAGGTAAGCACTTTTCCAGGAGTCAGCGAAGGAGGAGGTTGAAAAGCCTCCAACTTCTGCCTTTCCAACGGGAGCTTCAGTCAGACGCTAAACGCTGGAGCGTTGTCATAGCAACGGCGCGGGAGCATCGCCGCTGCCATAGCAACCAGCGCCACAGATGCATGTCTGCTCATACACATCAGTTCAGCTGCTTTGATTCATCTTGATACACACACACACAACCATTAAAACACCACCTCCTCCACTACTATGTCTGTTACCGTTTAGAGTGTGTGTGTGTGTGTGTGTGTGTGTGTGTGTGTGCGTACGGCTTGCGGGAGGCTGCGGTGTTGGCGTCGTGTCTGCTCTGCTTGGCGACGGCGTCGGCTGGAGCCGGCCTTGGCGGAGGCAGGTTTCCCACGTTGACAGTCGCAGCAACAGTCGCAGCCCACCTGCTGAGCCGGGAAACGCACCCGTCAGCGCGCTGGCAGTGTGTGCGGAGCTCCTGGTGTGGTGGAGAGCAGCGTGACAGGAAGTGTGTGTGCTTCCATCAGAACTCTTCCCTTTTTCTGGTCTCTGACAGTGGAAACAGTATTTCCTCACCCTCCTAACAACAACCCTTCAGTGTTGCCTTCTCTTACCTTCCTCCCGTTTCCTCCTCCAGCTGACCCCTGTGGGCCCGACCTCTGACCTCTTGCTGTCCGCCAGCCTGGTGTCCGTCCTCCTGCTGGCCGCCCTGCTCCTGTCCTCCGTGGGGCTGGCAGCGGCTATGGGCCGCCGCGCCTCCCGCGGCACCTACAGCCCGAGCCGGCAGGAGAAGGAGGGCTCGCGGGTGGAGATGTGGAGCGTCACGCAGACTCCGCCCACCGAGAGACTCATATGAGACAGGCGGGATCCCGGATTCATCCGGGATTTAGGGGCACAGCAGGGAAAGGAATGAAACGTTTGTTTGTCTGGTTTTGTTCCCGTTGTCAGTGAACCAAGTGTGTGTGTCTAAACTGTGACTTTTTTTTTGGACAGTGTTAAATTGAACAATAACGTCCAGGTTAAGGTTAACTTATGTTGTGTGTTTGCTTTTTTATTAAATTATTCGGAGCCGTGAGTGGCTGATCGGGTCTGTTTGCAGGAGTCAAGCGTCCAGAGGGGCGGAAGCATAAACAGGATCATTTATTGTCATTCACAGTCAGACGTTGTGCATTTGTACCAGGTTACACATGAACAGCCTGTTAGCAAGACCTCGATTCTTAAAATGTTGATTCTTTTCCTTTTTTTACCTGCAAAATCAGCATGCAGCACAGCAGGAAGTAATGCTTATTACAATAATTCCCAAAAAGCAGCTGTAAAAAGTGTCCCTGCACCCAGGACCCTCGTGGGGGCCTGGTGGTGGTGGTGGTGGTGTGTTCTGACCCAGTCGTACCTCCTAAACGCTGCTACCTCACCTCCAACACTCTGGCCTGGAGCAGGAGGTCAAACTATCTGGGTGTCTCCTGCAGACAGCTCTGGCCTCAACAGGCGGTAAATATTAAAGCTTTTCAGCAGCCTGCCAGCCGCAGGGCGCTCGGGCGTTGGACCCGTCCGACCGGATTAATACCGAAAGAGAAATGTTCTGGACATCAAAACACGGAACAGCCGAAGAGCGTCCGTCCAGCTGACGGAGAGGCCGAATACTGACCACGCGTTTAGAATAAAACAGATGATTGTTAATGACAAAAACAGTCAGACACACACACACACACCGCTGACAGGAGCCATCTCTGATGATCCTCAGACCAAACAGTTCCAAAAACAACTCCAAAACATTAGTTTCTGTCTGTGGCCGACGCCACCAGTCATATAATATCTGTGTAAAACACACTAGACAGGAAAAATACGTCTGCTCACTCTAAAATAAACTTTTAGTCAGTAAGACATTAAATAAAGAATCTCTCAAGTTTTTTTTCTCTTTAAATAGTTACCTTTGAGTGTTGAGGGAATTGTCTTAATAAAATAGAGGTGGAAAAAAAGCCAAAAACAAGCGCTAACCTGCTAGCTGAAGTACCTCACTTAGAAAAATAGGCTGAAGAAGACGGGACCGTTCCTGACGAGCTCAGACGGCTCCTGTTAACGCTGGACTCGTCCCATCAGGTGATTCCTCACTGTTTAAGGCACACACACACACACACACACACACGCGCGCGCAAGTTTTTATATCTGAGGGACAGGGAGGCTTTGTTGCCCCTGGAAACCAGCCCGATTAATTATCTGACATAATTGCTGAAAAGCAGAAAATATCCTTATTTTTCGGATCTTAAATATTTGCATAGTAAGTGTGTTCTCCTACAGTGTTTCAGGCTGCCACAGAGAGCTTTTATTTCCAATTCCAGGGTTATAGCGGACCCCGGGAGGACTTTAGGGGCTAATCGCTAACGCGGGCAGAGAAGCAGCAGCCGCCGCCTGGCTCGAATCAGACAACAACGAAGCAGAAACGTTAGAATTCACACCCAAAAAGACTCTTTCTTCTTTGTCTGGAGCTGCGGTGGAATTCTGGGAACCCAGGCACGTCTCTCCACAGGAGAGGGTTTTGCACCGACAACCTCGCCGTAGCTGCCTAAACACAGCACCAGGGTCAAACTAGCGAGGCCGAGACCAACCTGGAGGACGCAGCTTCCGTCTGAGGTGTGTGACGAGGGTGGGGACACCGTGGCCTCTCTGGCCAAAACCAGCGGCTGATGCTCGGAACGGCGAGAAGCCGCGGCGACCGGCCTCCGTTAAGGCTGAGTAAAAAATCAGACGTGCGCAGCAGACTAAGAGAGAGAAAAGGATGAAGCGAGGATGGAAAAGAAGTGAGCCTGGAGGAATGCAGGAGAGATGGCGTCTGGCCTGGAAGGCAGAAACCAGCTGCTGGAAGCGGCTTTGCCGTCTCCGCCTGCTGCACATCAAACCGGCCGCACGTGCACGTGAGGCGGACTCAGAGGCCGGGGCGGCTCCCGGCCCCTCCTGGGCCCCGGGGAGCCCGTCCCCCACTGCTCCTGCTGCAAAGGCACCGCAGAACGCTCACCTGGAAGCAACTCGAGTCTTTCAAGTATTCCCCTCTTAAAGCGACTTTGTTTCGTACGTCCTTGAATACAGAACCTGCACTTTGGATTTCTGCTCAACGAGCTGAAACCTTCCGGACCTGCTGCCTGCGCTTGCTGAAATGGCTTTGATCGCACTTGTCTTCCAGCCTGGGCTGAGTCCACCTGGCCCACGGCGTGAGCCAGGTGGACGTCGGTGCGTGTGCGTGGTTGGAGCGGTGGCGTCACTGCGGCTGCTCCTGGCCCTGGTCCGGGGCCTGGCTGCTGTCGACCACCGACCCCAGGCTGCACATGGAGTCGATCTCCTCCAGGAGGCCTCGCTCCGGCCTGACGCCCGTCGGACCCGGGCCCACCCCCACCCCCACCCGGTCCGTGGACGCCTCCTTCTCCCAGGGGATCTGCACGGCTGGCTGGCAGGTGGCGGACCTGGCCGGGTCCTCCTTCTGGCCCCTGCTGGCCTGCCTCTGCAGGGCCTTCTCCTGGTACTGCTTCACCGTCTCCTTGGACAGGACCTTCCGCCTCAGGATGCTGATGGAGGCGGGCGGGTTGGGGGCCTGAGGGGGCTCCAGGCCCGCCTGGGACTCGGACGTGGCCCGAGACCTGGAGCCACAGGTGGGGGGAGACGCTGCGGGCATGACCTTGTGGAACATTGCGGGGTAGTAGGAGTGGCGGTCCCCTGGCTTCCGGCCCGAGTGGGGCTGATGCGGCTGCAGCTGCGGCGGTCCGGCGCCCTGAGCCGGAGCCGTCTGCGCCATCTTCAGGCTGCTCTTACTCAGCTGCCGACGGGGGGACGGGGGGAGGTGCTTCCCGTGGAGCGCGCTGTCGTCCTGGCCCGTGTTCCAGCTGCTCGCATCCTCTCCTCCGCTGCTGCTGCTCTCATCGGCAGCTTTAGCGGTGGACTTTTTCTAGGAGGAAACAGGATTAAGCTAACCTTGTAGCTTCAGCGCACCTCCAACTGGTCTAAGGGGCATTTCAGATTAGATCTCATCTCGACTAAGATGAGATCTAATCCCCGTCCGTCTTCCTACCGTGGGAGTGTAGTCCAAGTCTTCGGTGGACCTGAAGAAGTCCAAGCTCTTGGCAGCGCTGAGTTTGCCCTGCTCTACCCCCGAGGTGTTCAGAGAGTCCAGGATCTCCTCCAGCAGGTTCATCTGGCCCGAGTTGGTGGCATCCATGTCCAGGTCCAGAGAGTAGGAGTCATCGCTGTCCTCGGGGTAGGACGGGACATCGCCACTGTCCTCTGAGGAGATCCTGGAGGGACCCAAAGCGGAACGGTTCACCCCCACTGGGCCTGACCTTTCGGGTCACGGCTGCAGTTACAAGATGCGGCCGCTGGGAGGCAGTATTACCCAGGTGTTCACAGCGTCACGCGTCAACGTCGAAAAGCTTCACTAAAAATATCCATTTACCTGGTTTCATCTCCTACACTTGAATATGCACGACGTTGTTTAAACACGTACTTGCTTGCTCGGTCCAGCTCGTCATCATCCAGCCTGTACTCCAGGTCTCGGGGGCCCACGCTCATGGGCGACTTGTTCAGGTTTTGCTGTTAGAGAGAAAAAAAAAGAGTGAAGAGTTGATTCCAGCAGCACAAGACAGAAGACACCATTTCTGCAGCTTCGGGAGACGTTTTCATAGTTCTGGGATGAAATCTTACGGTGAATCACATGAACTGTGTCTAATATTCACACCAGCCCACGCGAGCGACCCGTGCACGCCACAGTTTCCTGACGGGGGCTTTAATAAGTCACCTGTGCACCATATTTAACGGGCAGGTTAAGGAAGAGACAGAGGCTTCAGAAAACAGGGCAGGACTCTCCCCGTGGGAGTCCGAACTGCCCCGGGCCACTTATTACCCCGCCTTCTGCTGGGATGCACATGTTCCGCTCCGGTTGTGCACACATGTGCTTTTATGTTCGCGTGACAGCTTGTTATCAGTTTGACTCCTACATACGTTCGGCTGCAAACCTCCTACACACACAAGCACCCAAACGATGATGGGCACAAGAGGAGATACACACAATCAAACGCAGCATGAAAATCAGCTTCCTCCACGCACAAACGCCGGAAGGATGCCAGCGGGTCAAAGGTCATCTGTAGGAGGTTACACCCTCCAAGCCAAAAAAAAAAAGATATCAGGAAAAAAAACCATAGAACAATTAATCAGAAAAGGACGAATGGAAAGATTTAGAGGAGAGAAAGTTTCTTCAGAAGCACTTTGAACGATGAGGAGTGGGGGAGGGGCGGGGCTGCCCCGGAACCCTGAGCCGATCTGTTGTTGATTAGCCGGCCTAGTGCCAGACAGACGGGCGGAATATAAAGTGTGGCTGGCCCGCTCTCATTTAGGACTCATGTTTGGCCTCAGAACGCACACACACACACACACACACACGCATGCACACACCAAAAACAAGAGTTAAAGTGCCATTTTCTCCATAAAAGTCAGCGGAGGAGATGTGTGCAGTAGCCACTTAGGCCTCTCAGCCATCACGCTAACCACCAACACATGTGGCGGCTCTGCTGATTGGCCCGGCGGCTCCTCCGGCCTGGTAGCTCCCAGCTATAATGAAAGATTTGAGGGAGGCTGGGATCCCTAAACAGCCTTTAATGGATTCCTGTGTCAGGCCAGTAAATCTGGGGCCGGGCCGACGGGCCGGCCGGCTGAGGCGAGCCGACCGGGCAGAGATGCACCTGTGAGACACTCGGGGGGGTGAGTGGGTCGGCCAGACGCAGACACACACACACACACACACACACAACAATCACGCGTGTGTGTGTGTGTGTGTGTGTGTGTGTGAGCAGCTATTCGGGCTGCCTGTTGGTTTCAAAAGGGCTGCGTTTAGGAGCGCGGGGCCTCTCCCAGCGCCTAGGTGTTTATTAAAGCAAGGTGAACCCAAACACGAGCAGACACAGGTCACCAAGCCCGGCCCTCTGATCTGCTTTACGGCCCTGGTGCCGGCGACCAGAGGAGGCTCCGCAGGGAGCAGTAAAAGGAGGGAGCTCGCTTCATGGCTTTATCAGTTTGTCTCTCCCTCTTTTCAGAGCGACTCTACTGCAGCGGTGAGGAGGAAATCATGCAAGCAGAGCAGTTGAGGCTGGCGACGGAGGATCCGGCACAGGGAAGCTTGTCTGTGGGCGTGGGGGTGTCGGCTCCTCCGCCCTCCTGTCCCCCCCAGGCCTGACAGGACAGCAGAACAGCACACACACACACACGCACACTGGCCCAACTCCGTCTTCCTGCTCCGTCATTAGCTTCTTGCTGTCAGACAGTGGGAGGTGGAGAGGTGTGACTGAAAGTGCGTTTCTCTCCACGTCCCTGGTTTTCTCCCTCCATCAGTCCGCTGTCAGGGACGGATGTCACGCGTTCTCCCCGCCTGCCTCTCGCTCTCCTTCCTCTGGCACGCCGCCGTGAGCGTGCCTGTAAAGAACGCGGGAACGGTGAAAACCGGAGGAGAGAAGGAGAAAAAAGAGGCATGTTTTATAAAAACCCTCCTGTGCTTCGTAAATTAAGGACTTGATTTGATATCTGAGCTTCCCTGGTACAGTAATGAGGAGTGAAATCACGATTTTCTGGAAATAAGGGAAGGCGCGCTTGCACGTCTAAGTGTGGGTACCCAGGGGTTCCACACGCCATCAGCACAACTACCAAATGTCTGGTGGGCTTTAAAAAATATAGAATTAATTTCTTTTTTAAAGCGAATAGAGCCATCACCGTCAGTTTGTGTCGAAGCGAGAGCCTCCCCCTGGTGTCCTCGTCCCTGTGTGACCGTTAGGCTGAATAACTGCAGCTTTCTCTTAAAACGCCGGTGGACTTTAATAGCCAGCGCTACAGTATACATTTTATATGGCATTTCTGAGTGGGCACCGATCTCACAGCTTGGCAACGTTTGTGAAGAGAAGTCGGCGAAATGCAAACAAACCTTGGGGAGAGGCTGCGCCGCTGCAGAAGTACGGCCAAGTGTGTTTCTGCCTGTTTAAGAGCTGTTCACTCAAACGAGATGAAGAAAAAAAAAAGATCCAGCACTCATCCGTCCAACTGGCTGCTGCTGAAAGCCCACTTCACTTGTGCTTTCTACAGTATATTAAAACAGGCAGAATGTCCATTCTGATCATTCTTCCAATCCGGACTCGGATGCAGAAAAATCACCAGGTGGCGGCTGCAGTACCCGGGCGTGGCCAGCAGATGGCAGTTTGGGTTCAGACAGGAGAGAAACGAGGGGAAGGAAAGATCCGGAATAAAGGAGAGATCCACACATTCCCACTCATGCATCATTCATCTAAGGTGGATATTCACAGCATTCTCAATGCGCACATAAAGAGCGCTCAGCGCCAATACTGTGTGTGGTCTGTGCTCCAAACTATAGGAAAAGTCCAAAGAATAGAATAAATATATGTTATAAGTTGGAGCGAATTCATTGGGTTCACCAAATTCATTAGGTGCTATATAGTGAAATTTAATTCATTCAAAATCTATATTTAATTGAGTTTTTGGTTTAATTTTCATATTTTGTGTTAAATTATTAAAATGAATAAAATCGACATTAACACATGTTGACACGGAAAGTAAGACCATAAAGTCGGTGAGCAAAATGCTTCAAGTGTGTTTGGAATATAAATGATCTGAGACGCTAAAAGATTTAAATCCATCATTCAAATTTCCACTGACGGTGTTAGCAGCATGCATGTGTGCAGCACGTGAATGTTCAGCCTGTGTCAGGAATACTAACGGCCCGGCTGATCCGGCTGATCTGGCTGATCTGGCCGACTGTTTCTCCCCCAGCCTGAGCTGCCGCGTCTCTGCTGCCTCACCAGGTGGAGAGGCCGGAGCCTGGAGCCCAGCACCGACCACAGGCCTGCTGCCTGTCACATCCCATAACTGCATCCGCCGCTCCTCCACCTCCACGCTCCTCTTCTGTCTCCTATCCCCTCCTTCCTCTATGTCTCCTCTTCTCTCGTTTCTTTCTACTCTCCGACCTTCCTCTCTCCTCTTCCTACTCCCCGTCTCCTCTCCTTCCCTCCCCTCCCACCTCTCTCCTCCTCCGGTTCATGTAAAGAAAACAGCTGCATCTTTTATTTGCAGATGTTTGCAGTAAAAAAAAATGACGAAGGACGACACCGAAACAAAAAAAGGTGTCAGAAAGGAGGCAGAACCGGAACAGTCAGGCAGAAGTCAGCCGTCCGGGCTGATCTCGTTTTTGTCAAAAGAAAGGATTACTCCTACATTCTTAATCAACAAGCTCACCAACGACAACAAATCACCCACATTCGTGAGCCGCAGCTGAAATCTGTGCACAAATGAGTGTTTTCCGTCTGTTTTGGTGCGTGTGTTGGCTGATCAAAAAAAAGTAGGAATTTCAGAGCTGTGATTATTTTGTTGGGTTTAATTAAAGGAGCCGTCCTGGGATCAGCCGTTTGGTTTTCAAGGACAGACACAGAGCAGTGAGCGGGGATGAAACGCAGGAGGGATGAAACGGAGCAGGCCTTTCCTTTCACACAGGAGGAGGAATGTCTTTAATCAGGTGGCATTTCTGGAGCTCCGGACGCTCGCGCCGGATCCACTTGTGGATCCATACGGCAGGCGGGTCCTGGCTGGTGGGAGTTCAGAGGCGCTGAGGATGTTTTAGGAATCCTCTATCTGTGAGCGGGCACAGCCAGGAGGTGGGGGGGGGGGGAGTTCTTCACCTTTATTAAAAACCTCATTTCTCACAGAGGGAAACACCTGCATCAGCTGAGAGGAGCCATTAAAAATCCAGATTTACTAAAAGAAATCTCTTGTTTCCATTTCAGGTTTTGAAGGAACAGAAACCAGCCTGTGAGGGTAGCGACCGCCTCTAAATCAGCCTCTTTTTGCTTTTCAGCCATGGTTAATGTCGATGACTCTCTTCTTTTGTGTTGAATATTCAGGTTTAAGTCTAAACTGATTTTTCTGCAGGTTACGAAAGCCGACGATGACGACGATGAAGGATTAAAGAGCGCTGTGGACTCAATTGTATAAATAACCAGAGCTGGGGGACACACTTTTTCCTGTGTGTCCGGGGGTCTCCGGGGACCCGTTACTGTGGCAATGAGTGAGCCTCCACGGCAGGGACGGGGGTGTGAGCATGTGTATAGTCTGAGTACTGTGTGTGTGTTTGTGGGCATGCATACTGTGGCAACTACACGTTAACATTTAATCTGTATGTGCGCTGGCCTCTGTGTGTGTGTGTGTGTGTGTGTGTGCGCAGGCTGGTGGTGGTGGGGGTGTGATGGGGGTCCGAGGAGGCCTTTAAGAAAAGCCCTAATTGCCGCTCCTCTCCTCTCCCCGGCCGTCACACCTTCCTCTGAGCTAAGACTTTCCAGCCTCATCACACACAGGAAACACAACGCTAATTAGAGACAGCACAACCTCTGCTAATCACACTCTCACACGACTGTGACCAAAAATGTCAGTGTGCGCATTGCAGGCACATTTCCCTCCCCCCCACCACCTCCTGAATGTGTTTCTGTCTTCAGAATTGCGAGTCCACTCGCTGTTTTCCATTCAGCAATAAGAGGTGAAAAGGCTCCAGCTGAGAGCCCAGAGGTGCACGGTGAGAAATACGGTGCATCTACTCACCCCCGGGCTGTGTGAGTGTGTTTAATACTGCACACCAGTGTGCCATTTTATTCACACGACCCTAAATTTCAGAAATCAAGAAACATTCCTGCTCGTTTTCATTTACGCCGTCTTTTCTAACGCATCCCTCTGGAGACATACAGCCTGAATGTGTACTTTATAAGCTCTGAATTCAACAAAAACCAGAGAAGGAAAGGGGGAAAAAAAAAAAACGCTATCCACTTATGGTGCACAAGCACATTCTTCAGAGGAAACGCTGACCAGCAGCTGAGAGGCGTCTCCTGTCCGAGCTGTTCAGAAGAAAAGCCTGAACGTACGGCAGGAGTGCGTGGAGAAGGGAAAAAAATGCTTATCATTACATTTGGCAGCTTGACAAACTATGGTGGTTCCAAGAGAGGAGAGAGAGAGGAAGAATAGAGGGAGGAGGAGAGGAGAAAAGAGAGAGAGGAGGATAAAAAGTGGGTGGAAAAAGAACTGAGGTGGAAAAACGCATTCATGTCAGTCAGTGAAGACGGAGCCGTGGTATGATCAGTCGCTGTAAACGCAGTTAACTCATTTACTGATGTGCATCCGCGCATGTGTGTGTGTGTGTGTGTGTGTGTGTTTCTCATACCCGTCTCATCTTCTGCAGTCTCCTTGGAGACAGGCTCTTGGTGCTGGTCGGAGACCCGGCGCGGACCGTCATCCCCTCCTCCTCCTCCTCCTGAGAGGGAAACCACGAATGATTTCTTAAATAAATGAAGCCAAGCGGCTAAAAGACGTCAGAGCTGGAGAAAACCATCAAACACGCTGGACCTTGTTTTAATCCAAGCTGTTTACGTGTTACTGATGAAATATTAAACACCAATTGTGAGCTTTACGTGGAGCAAATGAAGGCCTGGTGTGATCGTCCTAAATGTGTCAGGTTCTTTTTTTTACTGCTCTCTCCGCAGGTCATGGATGTGGGTTTGAAAGCTGACAGGCAGCCCTGATGCTTTCAGGGGCTCCGTTAGATAATAAAAAGCTGCAGACTATCACCTTGTTCCACAGCGGGTTGCAACAATTACAGTCGACGCTACCCCGTTTGACACGTTTTAAAGGCTCGCGTCCGCGTTTCAGCCTGGGAGCCACACAAACGCAGATTAAAAACGATTCCTGCAAGCTTGAATCAATTCATTTTGTATTTGTAAATCCACTGATGTGTAGATGAAACCTGTCTAAACCTCTAAATATAAATAGATCTCAACGCGCCGACTGTATCCGCTGCGCGTGTGCAGACGCATCAGAACTGTGCGTGCTCCTCTTGTTCTTCATCATTGCCCTCTCTCCCCTGTTTCACACTGACAGATCAAACTGCTATCGCCTTATCAAATCCATCAGGCTTATGGAAACATACACCTCATTACATTAGCTTTGAGGAAATCACAGGCTCGCTGATGAAATATGCAGACAATAAAAGAGGAGGAGAGACCGAGGCTGTGATGACATGACAGGCCGTAGCCAGAGGGGCGCTGGTTAAAAATGTACTGCCATGAACAAAGCTCTAAGCAGGCTTCAGCTTTCATTAAATGCTGCCGTGTCAGAAGCCAAATTCTCCGTCGGAAGTGCTTTTCCTGTCTGGTTCCCTGACTTTGTGTGTGTGTTATCAAGTGTGAGGGTGTGTTTGGACGACGACACCGGCGCGTGTCGGAGGTGGGACGGCGCGGGCCGCTCACCCTGGCTTTGAGCCTGCCCCTAATGTCTCGGATGCCCCTCTTCGCGTGACTCTTGGCCTGGGGAAACACACAAACGCACACGTGCAGGGACACACAGATGACTAATCAAAACGTGCTGCATTAGCATTCTGCTGTGGTTTTACGTAGCGTCAGAAAAACGCTTTGATCTCTGTTTGGGGAGCGGAGCGACGCCAGCGCCCCTAAATCACAACACATTTACCCTAAAGGTGCTCAAGGATGTTTGCCGTCCTGGGCCACAAAGGTGGAAGATGCAAACTATCCCTTTACGTTTTGCATAATTAGCACTCACCTTTGTCATAGCGGTGTTGATGAGGGCTCCCCCTCTCTGAAACAGACAAAAAAAAGTCACCAGTCAATTAAAGGCTCAAACTATTACCTAACAGGGGTTTAATTGTGTAACCTGAGCTAATAAACTTGGCATTTTCAGTGACAAACCAGGGAACTAATCACATGAGTATTAAACCGGGCCGCCTCTACGCGTGCTGGACGCCCACCCTGACGTGTGTGTACAGCTCGGTTGGTTAGCTGGTCGGCGGCTCTGGCACATGGCTTCTCACCTGTGGAGGCCTCTAAATCCTACACTGGACCTCTGAAACCACACCCGCAAGCTGTGAACTATAAATCCGAATGAAACAAGACTACGAGCGGCGCCACGGCGTCGAGTCGCATCGGGCGGATCAGAACATTCAGAATTCAGCAGGAGTCGGGGAAGGACCGGAGATTGATTTCTGCTTCCGCTTCTCCAGGCTGACATTACAACTCGCAACATCTCTCAATCCATCGGCGCTTGACACCTCTTCTTTGCCGCGTTCCGCTCTTGTTGTCTGTTTGGTCTTTAAGTGCCAGCACAAAGCCTCGGCTAAACGGCTAAACAGCGGAAATGGCAGGCGCCGTTTAAGGCGCCGGCGGAGGGGCTGAGGTGAAGGCCCCTCGTATAGATCCCTGTCAGTCAGGAAACGTGAACTTTAACAAACCTTTGAAGAGCACTCTAGAGAACTAATTCAGCCTTAGCTGACGGCGTGCAGAGAGAGGGAGAGAGAGGGCGGGCGTGTGTGTGTGTGTGTGTGTGTGTGTGTGTGACAGAGCTGATAAGAGGGGAAAAGAGAGGAAAGAGCGAGATGGTGGACGATGAGGAGAAGAGGGAAGAGACGGGGAGATGAAGAAGGACGGAGGGATCTATGTTCTCGGGTCGGTTCAGCGGAGGAACGCCCGTGTTTGCTGCCAGATCAACGTGTCATGTCGGAGGACGTCCTGTCACGTCAAATCAGTCCAGCCTCCCTCTCCTGTCTGCCTCCGCTGTCCTGCTGCACGCGCCGCTTCCCACGCGCCGCTGTGCGCTTAGGCGCCGGCCGACGCAGGACTTCAGAAGCCGAGCGGTGTCACTCAGGCTCGCAATTAATGCCGGCTGAGGGGAAACCCAGCGAGGGTGATACTCAAATACCTTCACAGTGTGCATCCACTGCTGGTAGGACCTGGAATTACCTGCAGGGATTAAAGGAAAGATCAGTTAGTCTCCCAGGAACTCTTCAGGACAGAGTTAAGGCTAAACTCTAGCTTTCTGTGCTCAATTTATTTATTTTTTATTCGTCGTTGTCCTGGACTTGCCTTTAAATGCGGGGGAACAGACTTTCTGGTGGCGCTGCGGGTCTGAGCCGCGATCGGGACTGATGAGCCCAATAATGTGACGGCTAATTAGCTGCAACATGTGGATGGTAAACACGCCTCCAACCTGAAGTGTTGTGATCAAAACGCTACAATTTGCCTGCGCGCTCCTGTGGGATTTCCTGTGTCTGATGTGCGGTGCGGTCGTCACGTGCAATAAAGCTCAGTCCTGCCAAAGCCTCGTTAATTCTTTCATCAACCTTTTTTTTTTTTCTTATGAGGATGCACCTCATGAACGGAAGTCGCATGGAGTCCTAATTCAAGCATGATGCTGTCATCTCTGTCGATAACAATTACGTTCTGATCAGAGCCAGTAATTAGGACTCGGACCTACAGGGCTCAGGCATCTAACCTTCGCATTCTTCTGTCACGTGCACGTTTGTCAGTCTATTCAGATTTTAAATAATTCCATTATCCACCACAGGCCGGAACTCTGCCGCCAGAAGTATGGCAAATAAATACGAGGTGGCTAATTGACAGATAGATCCAGGGCTACTCACTTCCACAAAATCCGCCCTCTGTGATCTCTTCTTCAAACACGTCGGAGAAGCCTCGGCCTGCGTTCAATTTGGCCAGCCGTCCGTCGATGAACTGCAACCATAAATTACAGCGCGCTTATTAAAGAAGAGGCACTCGGGCCGCAGCGGGGTGTTATTAATCCTCCCTGACAGAAACTACATCCCCAGATTAGGTGGGTTGAGGGGATTCGGTAATGCGGAGCAGGTGAGAGATTAGAGCGGCGGAGCGAGAGCTGCACATGGTCGCAGACGCGAGGAAGTTTCATTTCCTCCCTTTGTAACGCACAGCGCATTAACGTCCCACTCTATAAACATGGGAGCTAATGGCCGAGGCGACATGGTTGTTTCTTTACACACACACACACGCTTGTCTCTCTACCTAAATCAGGTTCTAACCCAACTGGGTTCACACGTTTCTTATTATTAGGACGCCTGAGTGTGTTTTCAGAGCTGTATCAGACAGCACGCTGCTCTGATACTGAGCGGCACTCACTCACACACACACATACACACACACTCCTAACTGTTTCCTATTAGCTAAACCACAGTGACCCTGAATTGCTCCTAGTTTCCTGAGCAATCACTCATAATAAAAGCCTCCCTCCGAAAAAAGGAAATCATTATCTCAATATAAAATGTTGGAGTCATTTGAAATGAACAACCTAAACTAAAATCAAAACACACACACACACACACACACACAAATCTAAGCAACCTACGTTTGTTATTCGGTCTGGTGCGTGTTGTTTCTTTAAATTGTATTTTAATTTTAGACTTAAATAAAAAACAGCTGACAATCAGCAACAACCTGACTAATTTTTAACGTAATCACCTTCTTCCTTAATGACTCTTTAGTCCCAAAAGCAGCAAGCCTGGCAGCATTTCTACCAATCTGAAGAGATGATGAGTTGATGTTGGACCTGGGAAAGCTGACACCCGCCTCTGGAAGTGTGTCCAGAGCGGCCTGTTGCAGGGCGAGCGTCCTCGGGGACGGGATGCTAACTAACGACCGGTACGGCTGCCCGCTCCTCCGGTCAGGGGAGCTGGGAGCTCATCATTAGATCCTTTTAATGAGAGGTGAGACTGCAGGTTTCATCCACTGCTCTGCTACTTAGCTCGCCCAATTAGTGCACATAATCAACCCAAATCATCACCTAGCCAAAGCCTCCACTTAACGCCCCCGCCGCCCCCCGTGTCCCCCCATACAAATGCACAGATTACCCACCTCGCTGTGGCCCTTAATTAGACATTACTCAACAATGGCAGAATGCAATCAACACACTCTCCTGTACGCACGCACACGCACACACACACACACACACACACACACACAAGCAGGCTCATTTGTCGGTCAAATCTGTGCCTTTTTAACCATCTCATGGAAAAACACACAGTGTGGACACAGAGTGACATCTGAAGCGATTCAGTTTTCTCTTTTTAATAATATAAATACATAAAGTGGCCCAGACGCCTCTGGATCTGCAGACCACCACTAATACTGGTGAAAGCGCATGTTTCCCCACCAGACTTGGCCTCTGATTGGCTGACAGAGTTAATACATCTAGGTGTCGTTGCTCCCAGCAGTTTTAACACAAAACTGTTGCTTAATGTTAGTTTAGAATCTCTGTACTGAAAATGAACACAGACGGAGGAATGCATTTACAGCTTCCAGGTTTCCTCCTTGGTTTTAATTTGGCCTTTGCACACAGTGGTGGAACCAGCTTTCGGGAGCTTCGAGGTTTTTTCTTTTCCAAAACAAACGGATGTGGAAACTGAACAGAGCAGATGTGGCCGACATTAGCTCAGTACCGGCAACCAGCGCTTGGTTTCAACTTGAGGAGCGATTCCTTCATTCTGATTCCTTTAGTTGCAACTTTGACTTTTATCAAGGTTTTAAATGCAGGAGAAAGGAACAATTAAAGCCATCTGGCAGCAGAGACAGCGGAGGCAGAGCGGACCCAGGCTCAGTTTACCACCTTCCCTCACGTGTCGTCTGGTTTCCTGGTGATGGCAGACTTGCAGACAGCGGAGGGTTCTTCCATCTGGCTAACAGCAGCACGCTGACTCATTCCTGGGTCACGGAGTTATTTAAACTCTGCAACTGTTGAGCCAGGAGTGGGTGTTAGAACTCCACGGGGGTTCACTTCCAGAGATATACGCGCGCAGCCAGAAGGAAGTGGAATTTTCAGTTTTGAAACCTGGGTTTCATTTGTTGAACGCAAGTTGAAGGACCTAAGACGCTGTAGAGCAGAAATCATGTCACTTACTGTTCTCGGAGTGTTTCGCATTCACGGCCCGACGCTGCTACTGACGCCCTCCAAAGCCGCGCACGCATTCGACATACATCAATCACACATTGAGAGTTAAAGGCTACTTCGGCTAGAGTAGAAAATTCATCCAGTATGTGCCCTCAGCCAGGGCAGAAACAGGCAGGAAAGGAGCCAGCAACATTTACCGATTCAAAAATCAAACGGCTCCGTTTATGCAACAGCACAAGTTCCCGCATTTCAATACCAGCGCGCATATACATGCAGGATGATGGATGATTATTGATCAGGGAGACGCACATTGTCTACAAAAGCTTCTGCTGGTAAATCATCGCAGTACAAGTGCCTCTGCAGACTCAATAAACTGCGTACGGCTTACTTTTGTCAATACGAGGAAGGGATTATATCGAACAAGTTTCTGCTGGCACACACTGTGTCCGTGTGTGTCCGTCTGTGTGTGTGTGTGCCGACGGGCGATCCCTCATTCTTTTAGGGGACTCCTTCCGCTTGCTGAATGGCGGACGACCTTCGGGTGTTAAAAGCAGAGACTGGGGGTTTTGAGGATCACGGAAGGTCGTTTTCAGACCTCTTTCACTCACACACACAGGGAATAAATGGTGCGGAGAAAGCAATTTCCTGCAGAGACGCCGACACCTCCAACAGCCTCGGTGTTATACGAACGTGTTCTTCACCATCACCGAGCGTGTAAAAAAGCATCCTCTGTTCTTCTCATTGCAAATAAGCGGCATTAGCTTCGCCCAGCTTTTCCTGACAACTGACCAAGCACAGGTGACAAACAGCAGGCCTCGGCCACACCGAGCCAGCCGGAAAAATGATTGAAAGTATCGTATTCAACATGTTGTTTCTGTCCGCTCCAGCCTTAACGATTGGCTGCTGGCTAATTGAGCAGCGCCGCCTGTTTGTTTGCGTGAGACGAGCCTGAAAATGATTTTTTGACACGCCGCGGTTGTTCTCTCCACTCCGGCGGGAGATAGAGGACAAACTGGCAGGAAACGGGCTGGGAATAGGAAAACAAACAACAAACAGGGAATTAAGTGATTGAGAAGCGCTGCTTTCTGCCCACCTACTGCAACGAGCTGCATGTCTGAGGCCAGGTCGTCCTCTCTTCCACACAAAATGTACAATACAACCCAAACCGGCCGATAAACGGGCTCAGAAGCCAAAAGAAGACCTTGTCCGGTCCAAGGACGGATGGGTTTCAGCAGCAGAACGAATGGCCTCGCGTGTGTGGCACTGTTTGGAAGCGTATGTGGGTCACGGCCGGAGCGGAGCTGCTGTGCTCTCACTTTAAAAGAGGAGTGCAGGAGATAAGCTCGCGCCATCCCCCACGCTGAAAAAGAGGAGGAGGAGGAGGACGAGATAAAGGCCCCTTTCCCAACGCTACTGCCGAGGCAGCAGCCGGCCGGGAGGAGGCTTTGAACTGGATGCTCCCTATCTGCTCGGCCTGGGAAAAGTGAGGCCGAGTGTCCGTGGAAACAGAAGGCTGATTGAAAAGCTTCGGGGGTGAGTCCCACTATCAGGAGTCAGCAGGAAGCACTGCTTTTGGACCAGGTTTTTGGAAAAACATCTAAAGTATGCGCGGATGATTCTA
This sequence comes from Tetraodon nigroviridis, assembly GCA_000180735.1. Classification (NCBI taxonomy): domain Eukaryota; kingdom Metazoa; phylum Chordata; class Actinopteri; order Tetraodontiformes; family Tetraodontidae; genus Tetraodon; species Tetraodon nigroviridis. The sequence goes on from CAAE01014609.1 coordinate 199,142, forward strand.
AAGGACATAAACGCAAACTAGACTCAGACCCTTTTGTCGAATTCTGATCTTGACTTGCTGCTTGTGAACAGCTGAACTCTTATTTTTACCTCGACAGACCAGACAGAAACTCACAATTCTGACAGAATAGTGGCGACGGGAGGTGCTGATACAGAACCTCAGGGGCCATTTTATGATGAATAAATACGGAACAAGGTCCGCTAAGCTCCCAATAATCCCTTTACATTGATCCAATTCTGGGAAGCTGAGAATTTCCTTAGATTTGCTTTATTATTACAGCACTTGCAGTCATAACGAGAGAATGTGTCAATCAGGCATAAACTCTGTGAATCAGTAGGGGGCGCTACACTCCCAACACACTGACACGGTCTGGTTCTAATTTTAACACTAATTTAAAGATCATTAGTGGTGCAGAGGCTGTAGTTGGCACAGGTTCTTCAGGTCAGATCCACCTAAGCAAGGATAGACTCAGAAACCGAATACAAAACTCTGTATTTCTCACACACACCCTCACACACACACACACACGTAGACAGCTGTTGGTACCTGTTTGAAGAGCTGTAGGTTGACAGCCATGGACAGGAAGTTTCTCATGGTGCTGGAACGATGGTTCACAAAGCTCTCCTCGCAGAACGTTATCGGTTCCCCCTGAGGAATCCACAGAAACGAAAATTTACACCAAAAAAAAAAAAAAAAAGATTTGGGCAACAATCTGTATGTTCTCAGAGACCAGCCTCACACAGAAACAGGTGTGAACGCAGGGGGGTCTAAACTCATCAATGTGGTTATAATATGCTTCTAACATCAGCAGACTGTAAAAAAAAAAAAAAAAAAGCTGGTATTTCAGTAGATTTCCTCATCGATGAGCCAAAAACAGAAAGCTACGCTAAGTTGGGGGAAGAAAGAGAAAAATCAGAAGAGATGAAAACAAAAATCAGAAAACAGCTCCCCTGGCAGAGCGCTCCCAATCTCCCCGAGACCCGAAGACGGCGTCCCAGTAAACTCCGCATGAAAACAGCGTCACATTATTACCATTTCTTACATCATGTCTGCCGGCCTGTGGGCTACGCGCAGCCAGGACGGCGACAGAACCACTCCGGGCCCATCCCAAACAGCCCCACGGTCATTCCCGGCTCCAGTGTTCTGGTAATTAACATCTTTCTCACAGACTCAGTGATGCTCCACATTCTTGGGCCGTAAAACAATGCTCCCTGTATGTTTGAGGCTGTGAGCACAGCGTGGCACATGAAAACAAGCCAACAACAGCCAGACTAACCCCGTTTCCAAGGATGGCGAGCTGGTGCCCAATGGCCCAAATTCCATGACAAGAATCCTGCTCCAGTTACATCACTGGAAGTTTGAGGCAGAAACACACAGAGAAGTAGTTTGTTGGAGTTTGACTGGTTCTGCTGGAGAGAAGCCGAGACACGTTGTGAGCTCAGATATTCGCTCCCCAGGACCCCAAAAAAACACATTTTTTACCCCTCTTCCACCGCCCCCCCCACACGGCTGTTATGAAAAAGGCCGTAAACTGTGGACAGGACACTTCAAACCGCAAACCAGCGGTATTGCAGCTATTTTTTATTAGCTGCCCCCAAACTGGAACAGCCTGACCTTTTCCATGGAGTCGCTCAGGCCTTCCATCATTTAAAACAGGAAAAAAAAGGGCCAAAAAACACCAGGTTCAACTAAACACTTTGATAACTTTTCCTCTGACTACACAATTATTGCCCTCTCACATGCAACTGGATCTCCTTCAGTTATTTATGTCTCAATTATTACTGACAAAACGTATTTTTTCACACACAGTTTAACAACTTTTACAGCTCTTCTGACAGCGGTTGTTTTAAAGCTGCTTCAGGAATGAAACTTGACTTGATGCCGCACGAAAACAAACACTGGCTGGTAAAGACGAAAAAATATCTACCTAAAAAAGGCAAATGTCTCGACAAGTGAACAGCTCACACGTTTGTCTGAGAAACAGTTATTAATTATTATTTATATCTTTTACCTATTTTTAATGGCCTTCATGCTTAAAAAAACTGGTCTGATCTAATAAGACAAAGGTTTTATTTTAAGGTTTTAATGAGCCAGATTAAGCCCTTACATCAGTTTTAACTGGATTTTCCTACTGTACCTGAACGCATCACATCAATCTGTCACACAGATTAGGTAATGTGTAAGATTTCATGTCTAAAACAGTCTTCACTGCTTCTGGATCTGTGATTGCACCCCGACCTCTCCTGCCAAGTCTCTTAACATCTACCGAGCCCCACCTCGCTGGATATAAACTGCGCAGCGCGTGAAACGCGTGCACCTGCCAGCCCGACCCGGCGGCGGTGGTGGGAGCTCATACCAGGAGCTATTTCAGGTTCTCTAATGCTGCTCCAATCAGACGACTGCTTTTTTAAGTCATTATCGTTTTCCATTTTCCACTATTGTTTCATTTACAGCTCAGCGGGACTCCCTTCGAGCAGCTACACCCGTCCTTCTGTTCAGACATATGGGCCTGTGAACCGCATCAGGGAAAAAAAAAAAAAAAAGAAACCAAGCAGCAGAGCGTTATACTGCAAATATCAAAATACAGAGTATCAGCGGCGTCCTTATGATGACACATTTGTGCAGTCTTATATGAATACACACGCTGCTATCCGGAACCGCGGGTGACGACTACTGAAAAATGACTGCACACACAGAAACACACACACACATGTCCAGACGGTCTTGTGTCAGAGGGGAGACAGTTTGTTCATATACTGTCTGTACACAGAGAAAAGAGAGACAGCATCAATAATGTAGCACCTCGACTCCGGTAGTCCACAAAGTCCAATTAATCTCAAAGCCGGAGGAACAAAAGCTTTGCTATTTGACAAATGGGACGTGCTGTAGTTTGCTGGGCTCTGACACACACTTGGTAAGCACAAATGATCCAGAATAGGAGTGTTAGAGGGCTTAGCAAAGGAGAGGCAAACGCCAAAGGTGGCTGGAAGCGATCTTCAAAGCGAAGGTTCTGTCTTCAGCGGCGCTGACATTTCACCGCTTCAGACGGGCCCACCTCAGCGCCTCAGCCTTCACTGCTAAACACTCTGGCTCAAACCTCCAGAACTGACTCGGGTCTGGAACTGTGACGATCCACCACGCGAGGCTGTTAGCATGTAGCCATCGTTGGACACGTTTAGCAGAATTAGCAGGTCAGGGCATCCACTTACTTACCTTAAAAGATGGAACAGTCACACAAATCGCTGATGTCTTTTTTGTGGCCCATTAGTTAAATCATTTGTGGCTACAGCCTCCTCACACACCAACAATATTTACGAATAATCCATAAAATAAAAGATCAATAGGCCGTGGGTCTGAGAGATCACCCACCACCGACACGATGCTAAGCTGTGCTGATTTTTTACCCCACAATCGATGCAATCAATTGGGTCACCGCAGGCGCCGATGCTGCACAGGACCTCAGCAAGAGGCAGGCATCAGTGGCACTTTCAGAAAAGTCCCAAAGATTCTCCATCTCTTTCTTTACAATCAGCTATTTTTATCTGGAATTTGTAGACTTTGGAAAAACACTGATTCTTACAGGTTTGTATCTCAGAGCGTCTCGGTAGGATCCAAACAGGGCGGCCTGGGCTCTCAGGAAGGCCTTGGCCACGCCGTTTCCAGTGGCCGTCGACTGTTTCTTCAGCTTGCTCTTGAGGGAGGACACCTGGTGGAATACATGCAGCAAGAATGTGAGGCAGAGCAGAGCAGACAGAAGGGAGGGTTAAATTATCGCCTCTGAAATTGGTGGAGGAAACAGCCAGCCCATTCTGGGTGTGAAGTATCACATTTGCAGGTCATCTCAGAAAAAAAAGGAGAGGAAAGGAAAGGAAAGAATAGAGAAGGGGAAGCCTCAGCCTCTCCTGCAGCTTATCTCTCATGCTGCTGAGAGCACCTGCTGCTTTGCTAATTGAGCAGAAGACGGAGGGGAGCTGGAGAGGCGGAGGGGAAGGCACAGAGGAGAAGCAAACCTGCGCCCTCGTGCTTCCTCCTTCCATCGCCTTCTCCCTTCGCTTCTTTCTCCGCTCCTCTCTTTCACCCCTCCCCTGCTGGCACTGCCAAACTCCCCCCAGAAAGGTGTTCGTGACATAAAATATCTTTAATTATTTTTCCCCTCTCTGGGCTCCGTCTCCGGGACTCCAGGCGAGAGTGGAGGAGCAGCAGGCCTGAACTTGTTTGAGGATGACAAAAGGTTTAGCCCGGCCATCGGGCCGTGGGGAGTCTGGGGAAGAAGTTGTCAAGAGGCTCTCTCCACCTGCTTGGCAGTAATCTGGCTGGGCTGCGGCAGAGCGAGGGGGAGGCGGAGGCGGAGGCGGAGGCAGCGGAGGGACTGCTGCTCTCGGTGTGGGTCCAGCCTGCTCAGCACAAAAGCCCAACATCCGATTGGGCTGCAAAGGTGGTCCCGATTAGTGGAACCTGGTTTGATGTAAAAGAGCCCTCAGCCTCGATTATGGAAGAACAGACTGGACCGGAGAACACCTCTGCACCGTCATCTCTAAACCTGGGCCGGCCTCCACTAATTCAAGGCAGTTCTTCCTCTAATACAAGGCTTGGCAGTAAACGAGGATTGTTAAGTTTATGGACACCAAACAGGAAGAAAAATCTTTAAATATCTGAATCAAAGACATCTAAATAAACGCAGCTTCGGGGTTACGGCGATATTTGGGTCTGGCATCGGCAATTAGCCGATCTGGCGACACCTCTGGGAGAAGAAGCAAAGTGTTAGCATAGCCGCTACAAAGGCAACCCAGAAAGAAAGGGAGACGGAGAGAGGAGAAGAGAAAACGAGACGGAGAAAGTGGCGGCCTTAAACTGGGACAAAGACAAAACGAACAGCGTCAATGGCCGTCCCCTGGGCTTTGGGGCTCTCCTCAGCGTCCCCGTGCTGCCGTTACTAATGCTGCCAGGCATCAAACAGAAAGTTTATCACGGCTAAATTAACAAGTGTCATCTCCATATTCGCTCATTGTGCTAAATGCTTTTATGTTTATGGAAAGCCCTTTCTGGAATTAATATTTCATGTTTATGTGATTTTTTTTTATCCTGCAAATGATTAAACTGTCTCTTTTTGGGGTGGAGAATCAAAGCAAACACAATGTCAGTCTTTGTGGGGGAGGAGAAGCCAAAGTGTGATCGGCAGTGTTGTGTGCGGCACAGAAAAACACCTTTTTATGCAGATGAGAGGAACCTGGGCGATTGAAAGTTTGCAGAAATTGATTATAATTTATTAGCAATTGATTATATCCTCCATTGGATACCCGAATCTCTTCATTTTCCACTCCACAATGGGTGCTCCTTCACAGATCTGAAGGTAAACGAATAAAAACCCAAGTAAAATCAATGTGTGTTTAGTGGTCGGGTTTCCAATCAAGCTCCTCACCTAGGATCATCAGGTAAGCCTCGGCGGTAATGGCTCTGTCAAGCTAATTAACTTTTGCAGTTTGAGGAAAAGCTAACGAGATGCGTACAGGCATCAGAGGAAGGCCAGGCTCTACAGGTGATAACCCAATTTGGCAGTGACATTTTTTAGTGTAAAGTCACAGTGGCGGTGATGAGATCAAAGGCAGAGAGTCCCCCACTGGGTCCAATTAGAACTTTAGCATTGTACAGGGAAGGGGTGGTGGGAGGGGGGGAAAATGGGAGTGGGTGGTTGGCACAGAGGGAGGGGAGGAGAGGGGGAGAAAAAAAAAACTGTTGAGTTATGATATTCATAATCTATGCAGAGGGGCCTTTCCAGTACAGGTCTTCTCCCCATAGCTGTGATCTTTTCAATTTACATCAAGGGAAGATAGTCAGGGATGAAAGCGGGGCGTCCGCAGCGTAAAGCCTACAGAGGGCAGACACGGGGCCTCATTAAAGCCCGGCCCAGCCAGGCCCAAACAGGGTTTGAAGTGCGCCGCATAAAGAGCACGGGGTCAAAGGTCACGCCAAGAACAGATCTCCATTTAACTCTCCGGCTGGAGATGGTAATTAGCAGGTGCGAGGATGATCCCCGCCGCCACGTAAAAGGATGATACCGCGGTAGGTGACACCAGACGTGTGTGTGTGTGTGTGTGTGTGTGTGTGTGGGGAAGAGGGACCCCGAGATACCACGCTAACATCCATCAACCGATCTGGGAAATAAGTCTTTGTAGAATGAATAAATCTAAGCGCTCGACTATAAATGAAATCTATTTAAACGTGCGGTCGATGGGGGACTCCGGCAACAACTCAGAGAGGATCCAGTCAGGGCCAACTGGCGGCTGTTTGCTCTACTGTGGAAACCTTCTTCCATTTTTAGTTCCTCTGTGTGCAGTTAAAGTGAGGAGAGGTGAACAACGCAACAAAGTTACCCACCAAACTCTCAAACATATATTTAGAATTTCCCTCTCAATTTGCACCGGAGCAAACACCCCCCTTATATAACGACCCTGACACTTGTCTGTTGTTAAATAAATAAATATAAAGTTGGGTTTTCTCCTCAAAAAAAGAAAAAAAAAAAGAGAGAATGTTGTGTTTAAGATTCTGTCCAGGGAAAGAAAGCCACAGGGACGCAATTAAAGAACTACAAAGAAAAAAAATAGTTATGAAAATCTCCCACTTTCTTTTGATGTTCTGCAGTTCAAATTGCACACACACACACACACAGACACACACACAGGCACAAATGCACACACACATGCCTTTGAACAAAGACATACACTCTTGCACACGTCTCACAGGAGCGTGCACTTTTGGAGCCTGTCAAATGTATTCATTCATTCATTGAGTTAAAAACAAATATTAGATATTTTAGGCCCTCTTTTAAATGAGCCCGCAATTACAGTTTTTCTATGAAACGTGCAATAATGGGGAGATTAAGCCGGTAAATATAGTCTCTTATACCTAATCACATAAAAACCTTAACTGTGGCACCACAGCAAAATTATCTTGAATGTTAAATTAATGTGAAAATGAAAATAGGCTAAAATGATTTTAAAAAATGATAGAATTCTTATTCATTTGTGCTCTGTTGTTCAGTCAAAGTGATAACTATAATCATCAGATAAATTGAAAAAAATAGGAAAGCAACATGAGAAAAGTGTGTGTGTGTGTGTGTGTGTGTGTGTGTGTGTGTGTGTGTGTGTGTGTGTGTGTGTGTGTGTGTTTTAATGGGACTAGCTCACGGCTGCGAGACTCTCCCCGGTGTGAGGTTACTTTGTCGAGCTGACCTCTTCCAGCAGCTGAGTTTTGCATACATAATTAACTACAGCTAAATGTCATCTCTCACTTCAATAACCGGCGCAGTGGGTGATGCTGCTCTCCCTTTTTGACTTCTAATCCGGAGCGAGCCGCTGGCAGGCCCGCCATGTGAGACTGAAGGAGAGCTTTTAAACGGAGGGCTGCCAACGCTGCCGGCACAGTTCAGCGCCGTTTCCAAACCCTCACCTCACCTGTAAAATCCCGCTTTAAACCTGCGGAACGCCGCCATGCGTTGGGCAAAGTGCTTGTACAACAGAACCCAGGAGGCCGGGGCTTCTTTAGGGCAAGGGCAGCACACACACAAACACACACACACTGCCCCTCTGAAAAAGCGAGGGGCTTCACCGTCGGCTGCTTCAAGTTTTCAGGAAAACGAGAGAAAAACTTGTGTGTGCGAGCAGCAGAAAAAAAAAAAAGTTTGGAAATGAACTGCACGTGTCTGCTAGTGATGAAGATCTTTAGCCCAAAGCATGTTTTCCAGCGCACATGCGCACTCCTGCTGTATACGGCGGTGTAAACGTTGTTTTCTGGGTGCATCAGAACACCAAATTAAAGCCCCGATGTTTGATTAAGTGTGCCAGGTGATCTCCAGAGAGGCGCGCAGACACAACCGCAACCCCCTCATTCATTTGTAAACCTCCCGATGCAGCCTTGAAATACAGGAAGGAGGAGTGTACGCTGTAAATTTCCCCCTTTATTGGGAATACAAATGATCAAATGTGTGAAGGGAAGGAACGTATGGGTACACGGTGTCAGCAAAGTAGCGAGAGGCAGAGAGGAGGAGGAGAAGAGAAGGAATTAGGCTGTGATGTGAGAGGGAGCATCTGAAAATAAAGATGTGAGCGGCATTGTAGCGCCTCACCTTGAATATATAGCACAGAAAGAATAATACATGAATAAAAAAAAAAAACCTCCCGTCATCGGTTGGAGATCAATAGAAGGGATCAAATAGAAATCTCGTTCAGTCACATTGTTTGTTTTCGGAATTAACAGACTCCTAATTTGCTATTCTTGGATACTTTTAATGACTAGTGTGGTAAACAGCTGCACCAACCAAAAGCCAATTATAACTTTATCAGCCCAATCTCTGCGTGCCGGAGCAACGGTGGATCTCAGGGAATGAACAACCTTGATCTTCCAGGGGAATTCTTCTGCCTCTCTTTTTTTATTATTGAGTATTTCCTTTCAGCGTGCTTGTCAACATATTGATTTTACCGACAAAGGCGCAGTTTTCTCAGCGATTAGTATGATTTATTAATGCCTGAAAAGTGTTGAAACTTTCAGTTCAACTTAGACATCCTGTAAGACACAACCCCCCCAGAAAAACACACTCTGTACCATTCAAAACGCGCCTGTTTCCTTATTAATGCCACCAGGTTAAGGTTTTTCTATTTAAATCACAAGTGGAAAACAAATTCCAATTACTTACAGCAAAAAATACATACTTTCCAAAACAATTTGAAAAAAAATTAAAGTAAGAAACTTTTTTTAAAATAAGGAACGTTAAGTAAATAAGGTGAAAAAAATGTGCTACTATTAAAGTTATTGCAAAAAGATGGTTATCATGGATTTTGGATTGCGGTGCTGAACGGACCCACTACCGGCGTGGCAGCATCAGAAAAAGTCAATAAATCTGAAATATTAAGTGTGAAGTTGCGGGAAGAGGCCATTAATGGGAGGGCATTTAGTGGAGCCGGTACAGGGGTCCCGTCTGAGAGAGGGCAGCTAATTCGGGACAACTGTGAACTCTGAACCTGCTAAAAGCGTGGCCACTGGTCAGCCTCGTCACCTAATGCATTCAGCATGTGCTCCCAGCGTGCGCGGCTGTAATTAGACGGGTTCCTAAAGGTTTTCCTAAATCAACATTACAGGTCTTTGTTTTCTCCGTGGCCGGCCTCAGAACAGGCTCCATCACTTCCTCTTGGCCTTTACTTTTCATCAATCTCACGCCTGCGGTGCCCAGACAAAGAGATCCTCGGCCCTTAAAGCAGGAATAATAATTACTTTGTGGGTCTGGAGGCTTTGGTTTCACGCTGAATAAAGCCTGGGCGCTAAGTAGCCGGCGCTACAGTGAGAATTAAAGAGAAACGAAGGGAGGATTTAATGGCTCAGAAACAACGCGCGGCAGCTGAAACGGGGCAAAGACGCCCTCGGCTTTAATCAAGATTTCAGGCCCGCGTTTGACATAATGCACAATGGCTCAAACATCTCCCCGTGTGTAAACACAAACATCAAATGCCAACGTCGCGTGTCCTCATCACTAACAAGCCAGCTAACAAGAGAGCAGGAATTCCACCCAATTAGCAGCTGCTTACCTTCTTATTAATCTACAAACCCGGGTGAGGAGATGAGAGGAGACAGCGGAGGCTATAGGAACAGGACTGACTAAAAAAAGAAACAACAGCTTGTTGCAATAAATATATTAATGCCGGTGAAGTTTCAGTCGCAGGTGCTGTAATTTGACATGATGTGGGGACTATGTTCTGTCATTAGTCAGGAAAAACGGTGAGCAGAGGATCAAAGTGAAAAAAAGAAAGCTCTGAGCCTGCCACTTAATTTATCACACGGCAAAGACAAAGGCTCCTCTCTCTGCTTCTGTTTCCTTTCAAACGCCCCGGCTCCTTTTTACGACAAACTCATTTTGCAGTTTCATTTAGGACCCCAGAGTCCCTGGATGTGAAGGAGGGAGCAGGCGGAGTGGCACGAGAGAGACGCCGAAGGCTAGACAGGTGGCAGGAATCAGCGGCAGGTACTCGGACGGGCAAATGTGTTTTAAAATCAGGCGGACGGAGGGGGAAAGGGGGGGGACGCTTGCAGCAGCTAAATCAGGAGAAACGGAGACATGTGGGAGTGTGAGAGGCTGTGTGGTGTGCTGGCCTGTGGATTGAGTTATATGCTGCTGCCGCTGGGGCTGGAGTCAGGTGGTGGAACCTGAGAATGCACCGTTAGCGTCGCGGCTAATTATGCGCCTACGGACTCGGGGCCTCACCGCATCAGAGAGACGCTTTAATAGAGAGAGAGAGGAGAAAAACAACGAAACAAACACATTTCCGCCTTGACAAAGACAGAGAAGACAAGCGCACAGATATATGTGTGTGTGTGTGTGTGTGTGTGTGTGTGTGTGTGGAAGTGACCCTGACGCCGCGCCGATGTCTTCTGTAGCACTGACCGGCGTCAGAGCTCCGTTAATTAAAGAGACGCTGCACTGGCAGGTGGCTTCACTGCCCACACTGGTAATTGGCCCCCTTCTCTCCACTCTCCCCCCCCCCCCCTAGAAACTCACCCGTCTCATCCTTTCCTCTCCTTTCCTGGGCCTTGTTTCGCTCCTCCTATCCCTCATTCTCAGAAACGTGCCAGTGGGCAGGCAGAAACGCGCGACTTTGTGAAATAATGATTAGAATGGATAGAGATGAAGGGAAGGGAGTTGCACATTTTTCCCACCAGCCTCTGATGGCCGGGGGATGCAGTTCGCCTTCAAGCGTCACACCACGCGACGGGAGTTTACTTTAGACAGCCACAGTCTGAGGAGCCAGTACTGCAGTCATTAATGATGTGGCGAGGAGACGGAGCTATACTGCGACTTATTTTTTTTGCACATGTGTGTGTTTGTGTGTGTTTGTCTGCGTTTGGGTGTGACAGACAGAAAGCGCGGGTGGGAGAACGTGTGTCTATGCAAGTGAGACAAAGTGATAGAGGGAAGAAAATGAAACGTGTGGGTGTCGCGCAAACACAACAAAGGTTGTGAAGCACGGAGGTGTGTGTGTGTGTGTGTGTGTGTGTCTGTGTGTGCTCACCACATCGGCGGGCAGGTTGCAGAGGTCGTCAAAGGGACTCTCCAGGGTGTTGGTGTCCACGTTCAGAATGATCACATCCTCCAGCGAACGACTGCGCACTCGCTATAGGAGAAGAAAACTAGCATGAACGTTAAAACAAAGCCTTTTCCCCCTTTTTCCTTCCCTTTTTTGTTAAAACAAAGCCTTTTTTAAAAAACAAAAACAAACATACCACACACTGAAGCGCAAAAACATTTGGGTTTTCTCCGGTACACAAACCTCGGGTGCATCAACACAACACTCCAAATATGATGGCGGCAAATTCAACAATTATATCACTGCAGTGCAGAATGCAGGCAGGTGTGTGTGTGTGTGTGTGTGTGAGTGTGTGAGTGGGGGGGCAGCATAGTGTGTGAATTTCTAGTTTGTCACTTTTGTGACAGCCTGTGTGCAGTGGAGGCTCGCATGCTGATCTGGACTAATTATGTAGTGGCGGAAAGGGGGTCTGTCACGGATGCAGAGTGTGATAAATACTGCCACGGCTGCAACTGTCAGACAAATATCACACACAAACACATGTGAGTAATGCCATATGCATTTGCACAATTACACATGCGCGCAGGCAAACACCGACGCGCAAAACGTGCACGTGCGACGTGGGCGCCGGCCTGCCCCCCAACCAACAGGCAGGGTTTAACAATGAGGTGGGAGAGCTCTTTGTTTGCAGATACGTTCTGTCTCTGGCGTTTGGTTAGGACTAAACGCGAGCGAGGCAGGAGGACAACCATCACTCTGTCCACTCCTTCAGAATTCACAGCGTTCGAGAGCTAATTTATTTATTTCAGCACACGAGATAAATTTTACAAGTTGAATCACTGTTCATCACACCACAGGCAACTCAGGCTACAGTCGGATTATCGTCCACGCACACGTTTGCACCAGCACATAAAAAGCAGCTTGTTTAATATAATTGTGCACATTTGCAGTGTTGAACGTACCTCCAGCAGGCTGAGATGAACTCCCACAAAGTATGGCATGGGTGCACTGTGGATGGGGAGAAAAGAGGCAAAGCTGTGAGCCGTTTCAGCTCACACACACCCACCTGGAGAAGCAACAACACAACTGTCGACGGCGCCTCTTTAACTCTGCTTTTGTCATTTGTGATGAGTTCAAATCTGAAGACATGAGCTGACTTTAGAATAACCTTTTAGAAATGAGGGGACTCAGCAGGAAACTAGTGATCAGTTCCAAACTCCTCCAATGAAAACGACTAACATTTGAGTTGCACTATCTGAAAGGCAGACACAACAGGTCTAAGTGTCCACCATGATAGATTTAAATGAGCAAAGGTCAAAGAAAAGAAAAGCTTTGTGTGCGTGTGTGTGCATGTGTGTGTGTGTGTGTGTGTGTGTGTGTGTGTGTGTGTGTGTGTGTGTGATGCGGTTTGCAGTGCTAATCAGATATCTTGGGGTCAGCGTGTTCCAGGGCGGGCTGATTCTGGAGCTGCGAGCTTTAATCAGCTTAAAAACAAACAGCAGGCCTGCAGCTCTGCCTTTCAGCCCCCCCACCCTCTCGTGCATATACATGACGTTTAGGAGCCGGACTTCTGCACAGGTACGTGCGCGGGTCACGTGACCAGATCATCTAATCAGTGCTCGCAGGACTGTGTTGTGATTGAATAAAATGAGGCAGAGTCTTGTGTTCAAAATCACATTTTCCTGTCAGTGATGAACAGGTTTGCAGCGAAGAGACAGAGGACCGGAGGAGACGGCGCGGAAAAAGCCCCTTTTCACAGGAGCACGGTCTGCTTTCATTCTGGTTTCACGTGAACAGACCTGAAGCGGTCCTGCACGGGCGTAGATTTGTCCAGCGGCTTGGACTTCAGCTCCAGCTCCACCCTCAGATTTGCTGGATTTGCATTGGATGGGTGCTAACAAACCCCGGAGAGGGTTTAAAAAGACGAGAGCGCTGCCTTCGCTCCGGCATGAAATATGGAGCAAGGTGATCCGGGCCGTTCGTTAGAGCGAGAGGGGCCACACAGGAGAAGCGATCGTGGGAGCGGCTCAGCGAAAGAGCGAAAGGAGGTGCGAACATGTGCATCTGCACGTTTGCACCGAAGCTTTAGCATCAGCGCTCGGCGCATGACAGCAACACATGGTGTGGTGTGTGTGTGTGTGTGTGTGTGCATGTGTCAGGTGTGTGTGAATCAGGAAGTGGATGGAAAAGGAGAGGGTGTAAACATTCGTCAGGAAGATCCCAGCGGTGTTTGCGAGCGTGTCAGAGGTGCTCAGACATACCAGCAGTAGTCCAGCAGATGTGGGGGCAGCACGGGGATGAAGATGTGCTGCCAGTACATGGGGAAGAGCAGGGCGGTCGCACCCTGGGCACATGCAGTTAACTGTGGAATTTTTAAAAAAAAACCAAAAAACAAGGTTACACTGGCACCTTCCCCCCGCTGAGGAGCAGGAAACAATAACACCCTGAAGTCGTGCTGAACTGTCGGCTCAAAACGAGTCCAGGGGGGAAAAAAAAATAAAAAATTAATAAAAATAAACTTGGATTTAAAAACTTTCTAATTCTATGGCAGTGCTGCAACTTTTTTTCAATTAAACACTTTTAAAAGTGCACCAAACGGCAGCTCTGTTGCCTTTAAAACCATATCCTGCGAGTACGCCGTTTTTAAAATCTCAAAGTTTGATCAAGGTGATGAGCTTCCGCTGCTGAAGTGCACGCTTGATTTGGTGTTAGCCTTTAATCTTACAGCCTGACAAAAGCCCTCGCAAGCAAGGCAGAACACTGACGTGTCGAGCGTGTTGTGATGAAAACATGATCTGTGAGCTACCGTTGGAGGACGAGAGGAAGAAAAAAACAGACTAAAGATGGAGATCAACCACTTGTCTCAAGCTCATGGCAGAAACAACACGCAGGAGAAAAAGACTGATGAGGTGAAAAAGGAAAAATAAAACAAACGACTGAAATAAAGAATTGTGAAAAACATTGTTTTACACAGGTGTCGGCTGGAAGCATTTTCCTTGATATTAATCATTTGTTTTTGTGATACCACTGCAGTGATATTAATATTATTGCATGTAATGATAAGAAAATAAACAGTGAAAAGGCTCCAATTTTCATAATTAACTCGACTCAACGGTGCTGCGTCCTGCTTTAAGGGAGCCGAAAACAAAGCTGACACCAGTGATAAAAATCAAAATTACCCCAATCGTTCTGACCTACAAATTAAAGTGAAAATAACCTTCTTTTCAACAGATAATGAGAGGCCATCACGTGAAGATGACATTCCCTTTCAAAGGAGCGCTCAGCACTGTCAAACCAATGTTGCACAGAAAATTAAAGTCATTGTCCTCCATTGTCTTAAAACCAGCCCCCCCAAAAGACATCTCGTCTCACGAAAACACACCAATAGTAATGACCTGCACCTCGCGCGCGCGCACACACACACACACCCGACACACACAAAGACGCACAGACACGGCAGGAGTGCGAGGCGTTAGCTCATCCCCCAGATTAAAATAACATGATTAAATATGGAAAGAGAACAGAGGTCTGAGGAGCTCCTGCGGGACTTCATTAGGGCAAATTGCCAAAGAATGAAACATGAGTTAGCCAACAGAGACTGCAGGCAAGGCCGATACCGCCGGGACCCCCGAGCAGCAGCCGCAGTTACACCGCCGCCGCTTCGCACTTGACGTGTGAAACGGACACACGCCATCACGCCACCGACACGCGGGGTGTCACCGCTGACTGGCCAAATCTGGAGCCACTTCTGCCAGAGAAGAGGGGCTCGGCGCTCCGAACACCCCCACCCCGACGCTCCGATTCAGACATCGAAATGAGCCTTAAATATGTGCGCGTCCATATGTCTCCCTCCCTGCCTGCCTTTAACTGCGCTCGTTTCTCATGTGCTGGAAAAATGATCTTTTTTTATTGTCTCTGAGCAGTTTCTCTTACACACAGTCCCACAATAGTTAGGACTTAATCAACATTTAATTGGTGCCTTGCTCACTCTATCTGCATATGCATATCTCCTGCCTGCCGTCTCCCCATAAAAACACAACAATGCCACCCTCCTGTCAGAATTAATTCTCTGGCAAACATTTTGTCTTTTGGTAATTTTGAAAAGAAATGGATGCGATGAATATTAACGCCTGGACGTGGAGTGCTCGGCGGGAGAACGGCGACGAGCATCGCCGCACCTTCCTCCCTTTATTCCAGGTGAGAACACCAAGGGGCCATTAAATCATGATGAAGAGGTCAGCGATCCCACTCTGGCTGATATACATACACGTGCGTGCGTGCGTGCGTGCGTGTGTGTGTGTGTGTGTGTGTGTGTGTGTGTGTGTGTGTGTGTGTGTGTGTGTGTGTGTGTGTGTGTGTGCACGCACCACGCACGCATGCGTGCACATGCTGAGAGCCAACAGGCAATTGTATTCCTCCTCTGGGAGTGCGAGGCAAGCCCCAGCCGTTCGCCAGGTACCAGGAGGTAATGGCACAGAACACCTCGCTAACCAACTCCAATTATCTCCTCTAGGCCTCAAGGTGAGCCCCCCGGCTGGCATGATTTACTCTCATGTTGAAAGGGAAAAACAGGAGTCGTTCTGTTTCTCCTCTTCCCAGGATGGGTAGATGGCTTAGGGGAGGAGAGGAGGGATTACCGAAACCAAGAATGATTTATAAAGCAAATCTGAATTTCTGTTATCTTTTATTTGCTATCTCTAAAGCCACGGAGGTGGCGGTGCGCCTGCGATAAGCCGAGTTGGAGCGAACTCCAGAATACTTCACATCTTTGCATCTCTAATTCAGCCAAGAGGGAAAAAACCCTGCAAGTCCATGTTCAGGTTGGAGAGCGGACGAGGCAAAAAGTAAAAGGAAGATAAGTGGAAAAAGAGAAATAGTACCAACACCCCACCCCACCACCACCACCACCACCATCCACCCCGTTTGGGGTGGGGGGGGCTTCACATGAGAGTGGGTCATGAGAGGCTAAGGCTGATAAAATATTTGCCAGGCTGATAAATAATAGATGAGTGGAGCCAAATGGCTTACACGCTCCACAAAAGACCTGGGTGCTTAATATTCCATTCAATGGAGAATCACAGATACAGTCCCCAAGAACAAATACAGGATTAGGTGCTGGGTCCAGTCCCCGGGGATGGGGGCTCTGCCCGGTAATGAGGGGCTCTGTGTGGGTGTGTGGGTGTGGGTGTGTGTGCGCGTTTTTTCCCCTTCCTCTGAGAGAAAGCGAACCGATTATACAGCGACAGTCTGCTTCAAAAAGCAGTCAAGGTCTGTGGTTCTGCCCTGAGAGCTCTCTCCGTGCAGACGCAGAGCGTCCACACCGACTCCGCTTCCACCAGATCTCTTCTACCGGACCAAAGGACGCCCAGGCAGAAAGAGAAGAAAGACGGAGCGGTAGGACCAGCTAGAGCAGAGCGGAGGTGTGAGATAATGGGAGACAACTTGCCCTCTGACGGAGGTAACAGTAAAACAGAGCAGTCGCACGGGCGGCAGCGAACCACTCTGGTGTCAGCCTGTAGAAGAAGATTCCTTCCGTAAGGACAGGAAGACGAACCCTGACAAACTTTTTTTCAAAAAAAAAAAAAAAGTGAACAGACAAGAATCTGATCTGTTTTCTGTGCATCATCCATCTGGGTGATTTCCAGTGGGGACCAGTGAAATCTTTACTGGAATAGTGGCTCAGATGTGTAATAAACGAGACGCTGCTTCCTGAAGAAGCTTCCTAATGAGCCTGTGACACCTGCGAGTTGGAACAAAACTTTCGCTGGTCAAAGACGACTAAAAGGAAAAACATATATACAGTCAATATATATTCAAAGAAATTATGTAAAGATGCAAAGTATTCCTCTCCTAATTTCCAAAACGGTATGATCTGTAGAAGAGAGAGGCGTGCAGCTAATACTGTATTCAAATTATTCAAGACACCAGAAGCTTAATTACCAGACATGATATATGGGAGCGGGAACCCCGGCTCCAAAGCCTGGCGTTTTCCTGCGTACACATACATGATTGCATTTAGATGAGCTCATCCCTCTACACGCCTGAGCAGCAGAGTAACCCGTCAACGGTGATGTTTGCGTAAAGAGCAGGAACCACCAGAGACCTCAGATCTTCTCTGCAGACTCTGTCAGTAACCACCCACACCATTCTTCACCTCAGCAGCTACATATGCTGAGGTAAAACAGGCAGAAAAAACCAAATACACAAACAAAAACAGGAAGACGCTCCTTCCCACATGCGCCTCTTTCCACACTTTCCCATTTCAGCCTTTTGTAACGTACTCCACAGATAATTCTCTCCATCAGACCAATAGAATCACTGCTGCGGTTCCGGGCGCTGCGGTTCCGTCTGCCAGGAGGCTGGTATCAACAGAGGCGATCTTGACCTGCGCGCTCTAGCCTCAAACACTCATTTAGCCTCCACTGGCCTTGACTTCCAGCGCTGTCCCTGCGCACTCGTCCAACTCCAACCGCTCTCCTCCTCTCCCACATTCATCTTCATCCCAATTAATGCCTGACTCTGCTTTTTCTCCGTCTGTCTGTCCGGCTCTCACCTGCCGGGTTGATCCTTCCCTCTCTTCCCTTTTGTGCCATCAATTACCTGCTCTCTTCCTCCTTCTGTAGACAACTGCTGGTGTCGGGCCCCCGCCTAACATGTGCGCGCCACAAACAAGTAGGTGGCGCTGGGACGGAGCGCCGGGGACGCCGCTGGTACCAGCCAACACCGGGACACCCACCCACGCACGTAGGCGCGCACACTAGCGGCATCATTGACAACAAAGACATAAGGTGCAAACACCTGTGAGCGCAGGAGACAAACAGATGCATGCAAAAACAACGCAAACACACACACACACACACACACACACACGACACATGCTTCTAGTCTCACTTATGGCACAGGGCTGAGATAAGTCTATTGTGGAGATCTTATATGAAAAAGGAGGGAGGAGGATGTCTGCATGTTCTGCAGGTGCATAAAGAGACCCAGGAACCTGAAGGCAGAGTTTAGAAAGAAAAAGAGGCGGCTGAGAGGCAGACGGACAGAAAATCACACGTCAGTGGTGAAAGAACAGGCCAGATAGTCGGCAAAGAAGAGACAGACAGAGGTCCGGGAAAGGAAGAACAGAGGAAAAGGCAGGAAACGGAGAGACAGCTGGCACTCTAGGGCATGCTGGTTGGATAGCGTCTTGTTAGCATAGGCCTGACAGGCTGATGAGAGCGCTGCTGTCAGCCGGTGCCGGGGCAGGGCTGTGTGCGAGCCTGGGCCAAAGGCAGGGCAGAGGCTGGGCTCCGGAGCTGGGGGGCCTCGACAGATGAAAGACACAGAGGGCGGCGGGGCGATCAAGCTGCTCGGTGGTGGGGGTCCTCCCAGCTGACTAGTTAGAGGAAGGGCCGGCGCTGCCCTATTATACGGCCCCCGTGACAAGGCTGCATGCTTGGCTGGCTCCCGCCCCGGCGCCACCGCCAAACGGCCCTTTAAAACAGTGGTACCATTCACCTCCGGTCACGGAACAGCTCCGAGTCAACACACGCATTGTTGTAAGATCATGATTTATTCCTTCGCTGTTGGCTGTTGTGTGAGCACGCCCGCAGACCGACAAGGCGGGTTCACCGGGGGCTTTAACGCGGGCAGAGCCGAGACCAGGGAGAACAAACGCTGCATATACGGCACGTATTGAAACATAAATATGTGTGCGCGCGCGTTATCTCCTCTGCCTTTCTTTGCTCGGCTGAGATACTGGACAGGCGGAGGTGGTGAAAAGCAGCTGGATGGCACTAACGATGTTACTAACAATACCTCCTCTCACACACACTCTGGCTGCGGCAAGCAGACTATAGCAAACATTACCCATCCATGGCGCGGCTGCTAAAACTTATTTAAGCAAACATGTCAAACACTGACATTAATAATATATTTCCCAGTCTTTAGGAGTTTTGATCAGCAGACAGCGGCGGGGATAATAAGCCGGAATTTGCAGTCAGATGGCTGGATTCCTGATTCACGGTAACCGTTCCCACTTGAACCCAGAGGTCAACGTACACAACAGCAAAAATAACACATCACAGAGGCAGTAATAACATCAAGCCAGTGAGTAATCCCAGTGGAAATATATATATAAAAAAAACACTTTTTATACCGCAGTGCCTGACATACATTGCTACCAAATGAAAACACCTCTCCCCGAGGGAGATGGATGGATAGACAGATGAGTGGATGAAGGATTGCAGAGGATGAAAGGCTTTCGGAGGGAAAGGTCTGACGCGGAAACGCATAAAAATTCCTGTCGGCATAAATTTATTAAAGAAAAACAATCTAAGATTAGTCTCTACCCGCACAAACAAGAACATGTCGGAGAAATGCACCCTCATCCCCTCTACCTGCTCGCTGCACTCTCGTGTCTGATAATTTACGCGATATCGCTCTGGTGTCACAGCGCCGCGCGCAGCCGAGACTCCAGTCGGGCTCATCTCCGGAGCCGAGGGGAGACAGGTGAAAATCTCTAAGGGACGGCTAATTTTCACAGCTTTTCCTGATTACAGCTCCGGTGGGAGAACCTGTATATCTTTCCCTCTGGCGCCCATCAGCAGCACGGGCCCCTCTGGTCCTCCGCAGATACCGAGGCAGCAAGGCTCGCACATCCACAGCTCGCTATGACATCACTTCCCTTTTTCGCATCTCATCTGTCATAAACATTTGGCTCTGCCTCATCAGCTGCCGAGATAACGGCGCGGGGAGGACGGCATGAGGAACGCTGGGAGGAAAAAACAGAGAGACACTTCCTCCCTTCTGCAGACAGACGGACTGAAAGGACTCTAAATCACAGCAGAGTTAAGACGCGTAATATCGGATAATTTAAGGCTTTGGGGCCATTAACGTGTTACAGTTCTAAGACAAACAGCCAAACAGAATCCAGCTTCAGTTTGGATCTCACAGCTTGTCAGAATTTGGCGATAGTGCTGCTGTCTGATTGCACGACGCCCAGGAAAGAGGAGTGGGAGGGGGATTAATGGGTGCTTGGATGAGTCAAGAAAAAAGAAAGAAAACTCCCTTTGTGCAGCAGTGTAGCCCTGAGAGATAAATATTCTCCTCTGAGAAATTTAGGCTTGATTTCCTGTTGGTCTCTTGATGACAAAAATCATGTTAAATCTAGAAAAAGTTAAAGTTTTTGAAGCCTTATGCTGTTTTAAATATCAAGAAAAAGGCTTCCAAACCAGATAATCACCTAAATCACAGCAAATATAACCCAACTTTCAGAAAATCTTTGGAAACTCGTTTTTTTAAGTGGCCTCAACATTGGAGATGTTCCCCAACTGACTGTTCCTCTGACAGGGAAGCGCTGATAACGGAGTGGAGCGGCGGGGGGGGGTTGGACTCACAGTGCTGAGCTTGGTTGAGGTAATGATGATGCGCCGTTCGTGCAGCATGCTGGCGAAGAGCTGGAGCATGTTGTTGACGTCCACAGCCACAAAGTACTCTGTCAGGTTCCTCTGGAGACAGACGGGAACAGAAGGAAATGCAGGTACAGCACATAACAAACCTGCCTAAAATGTCAATGCCACAGACTGTCAGAGTGTGCCACGAGGAGACACAACGTACGCAAGAAAAAGAACTTGGACTTCCGCCTCTGAACATTTCCGTCTTGGGTAAACAGAAGAAAAAAAAATGGCCTGGAAACTATGTGTTGCGTGGTGTTAATAAGGAAATAAAAAAAAGCTCGGTAGATGCTGCCTAATTTTGTCAGGTTGGGTGGTTTCGGATCGACTTGGTCTGGAGGTGAAATCTGAACGCACACGCAACACGTGTTCCGTTGGAATTTTCTAATACTCCTGGCAATTACTGAACTTCGACTACTGCAGGAGATAAAACCGAAACAAGAGGATGAGGCAATCATTTCAAAAGGTGACAAGTGTATCTGATTAAAACCGATTAGAGGCAGACACGGCTCCAGAAGAGACGGATCTCCCTTTATCTCCCTGGGTCTTTTTTCATCTCCTTCTCCGTGAATACTCACGCTCTCGGGGATGGTCGGGAGTCCATTGATATCTGGGGGCGATGAAGTAGGAGTGCTGGGCAAAACACAAACATGCGGGAGAAAGAAAAGAGAAGGTCACAAGTGAGGCACACCACTCCAACGCTGGAGAGAATGAAGGGCGACGGTGGGGGCGAGGCTCACGTTCACTTTGTTCTATGATTTATGGCTCATCTTCAGCTCTGTCTATATGAATTGCTGAGCTGGTGTCTGAACTACGGCAATGCTTTTATCAGGTCTGCAGAACAGAAAAAGCTCAGGATCGGCTCAGCTCCCTGAAGACCCGGGCTGGGGTGATGTCTCCGGTGAAAAACTGAGTCTTTATTTAAGCATTAAATAGGCCTGCAAGAGCACCAACACACAGGCATGAGCAGTCTGTGTGTGTGTGTGTGTGTGTGTGTGTGTGTGTGTGTGTGTGTGTGTGTGTGTGTGTGAGAGCGAGTGCACATGTGCATCCTCACAGACAGATTGTTTAAAGGATCACAAGGCTGCCTGTCTCACTTTGGGAGAGCAGGGCAGGTTCGGTGTTCAGATCAAAGGGGCCTGAGAGAGGTGCTGTTTGGAGGCAGGTAGACAAACCAACTGAAACACAGAGCATGTGTGTGTCTGTCTGTGTGTGTGTCTCACACACAGCCTCCTGCGGCCTGAGCACAACTGTGTTTCTTTTGGCCTTCGTTCAACCATCTGTTGCAGGATTGTTCCACCCCACACCTACTGCAGATTTTCCCACACGCTTTAATATCGTTTTTCCTTCTTCTTCTTCTTCCCTTGGAGGTTTGAGGAGAGGGTACACCTGGTTGAGTGGCCAGCTCATCGCAGGGTCCTATCTGAGCATTCGGGGGTTTGGGCCCCTGCTCAAGACTTTAGGAGGAAAAACACCTGAACTAAGCCAGATTCAGTTTCTTTTGTGTGGTGTGGGTCTTTGTTCTAATTAAACTGGACTTATCCTCACATGCTGAGAAATGCACTAAAATAAGTGCTGATATGGTCTCCTTAGCATTAATATTTAGGAATTAGTTTTATTTATTACTTCTGTGGGAGGAAGAACCTGAGCTATAAAGCACAGAGAGTTATTATATTCTAGACACCCGGTCGTAAATCGGCAGTTTCAAAGAAATAAAGGCCTAAATAAAGGTCAGGAAAGACAAGAGCGCAGTAATCCACTGATACATGCACATTAAAAATGGGTAAAAAAAAGAACCATTTAATGTCAGCAACACCAGAAAAGTCCCACCACCACAGAAGAAAAGGCGATTTCCACGCTGCAGTTTGATATTTTACCAATTAGGAATGAAAAGTACGCTTCTTTTTCACTCCTCTGACACAATCACAATCATGGGACTTGATTTTGCTGCGTTCGCTAAATCATCACTCTTCAATTAAGAGAAACCACAACATCTCCTGGAACATTAACAGCCCAATTCCCCCAGAGTGCCACAGTGGATGGACGTCCCACCTTGAAAATGGCTGCTGATCTTTGGGACCATTCAGAGAACTCTAACTCCGACGCAGTCAACCTCACACAAGTTCTCTTCTCCTCTCTTCTTGACCTTCTCTTTCATCCAGCAGCCGAGCGAGAAGCTGATTTTGGACCTCTGCTTCCTCCTGTTTTAGGTAAACTTATATTCCCAACCTTGTCACACCCAAACAAAAGACCAATAACCATACAAAGAGGTTGCAATCAAAGATGCGGCTCTGGGGAGGCGCGTCTGAGACGGGCCAGCCTCCGCAGCCCTCCCTGCAGCAGCAACGGTCTCGCGCTCCCCCGTCAAACTAGAAAAATCGCGGCAACTGTGATCATCACAAGGGCTGCTCCTCAACTCAGCTCAACTCAACTCAACTCAGCCTTTCGCTGGATGTTTGCATGCTTATCTGCTTTATTTCTTGTTATTTCCAAGACATGTTTATATAAAAACATTGTAAGTGGGTTAACTGGAAAGGCATCAAGGAGATTTTCTGAGCACAAATGCCATTGCTTTAAACATGGGGGGGGGGGGGACTTTTGATATTCAGAGAGAGAATATAGCAGCGTGGAATGGCATAAATCATTTATAAAGTTTGATTGTTTTCCAGAGAAGAAGAAGAAACATGCACCAAGGCCCAGGATAGTTTGTTTTTGTTATATTTAAAAAGAAAGTGCGGCTTATTTGGCCAAATTGGAAAGCCACGGCTCCCGTGTGGTTAGTGCAGCGGCGGTTTCTGATTCTACAGCAGCCTCCATCCCTCCTCCTGCTGCTCGCTCATTCCCCTCCACTCACCGGCTCCGTGCTTCGCCGATCTCTCAGTACTTGCCCGGTGGCAATATACAACTGCTCGTTCTTGCGCGATGAGGAGGGGGAGAGAGAACAAAACAGGGTTCACACATGAAAGGCGACAATGATCCTTCTTCTTCTTGGCATCCACGATAAAGCCCAAACCTCTCTTTCAGGGAATAATTCTGCTTAATCAATTAAATATCAAAATAGTGGCTTCTTCAGAAAAGAGATGAAGCCATCACCTCTGTTCTCCCTGGGCCCCAGACTCAGATGAAAAGATTTGATTCGCATATTCGGCTGATGGAAAACTGACAGAGAAAAACCAAATCATAAGGAGTTGGAGATGACCTTGTTAACCTTGGCAG
Organism: Tetraodon nigroviridis; assembly: GCA_000180735.1. Lineage (NCBI taxonomy): Eukaryota > Metazoa > Chordata > Actinopteri > Tetraodontiformes > Tetraodontidae > Tetraodon > Tetraodon nigroviridis. The sequence continues at coordinate 222,864 of CAAE01014609.1, forward strand.
ACACGCGCTGATTATCCCGTGTTGCTCTTGTTATGTCAGGAATTCATATGTGTGAACAGAAGTACATCCTCCTGAGACTTGTGTAGCGGCTCCTTTTAATTGGTAGAGCTCTTCAAGGACAAGGTCTGAGATGATTTGATCCCATTTTGGCGTGGAGGCTCGGCAACTTAAAAACACAAAACACGGCTCCAGCAGCCCCACTGTGGAAGCCATTATTTTCTACTTATGTAAAAAGGCTTAGCGCAGCCGAAAGCTGCTTAGAGCCCGCGTTTTATGTCGGAAGGAGAAGCAGACGAGCAGAGACGGTGTCGGGGTCTCCACAAACACTCCGTCCACTTGAGGCGACCTGTGCTCGTTAAGCTGTTCCGGGTTCTCGATAAGCAGGAGACGCGACGGGCCGCGAGAGTTCAGACGCGCCGAGCCGGGTCTTATCGCACAAAACCCTGTTAGCGCCGTTTCCCTTCTCCAAACACGATGTCGGCGCTGAACCCTCCGAATCTCTCTTTCAACTTAATGTATGTTTAACCTCCCCTCCGCTCCTGTCTTCTGCCCACTCCCTCGTTTTCATCCACTTCATCCTCCCTACTCGCTCTGTCCTATTTTCTTCCCGCTTGCTTTGGAGCCATCTTCGTCTCCTCCTCGTCTGAATCTTTTGTATTTAAGTTCTCATTATTTCTCTGTTTTGTTCCCTTTTTTTCCAGTTGATCTTTGGTGCGTTTCGCTCTACTCTTAGACAACTTTGGCTGAGTTTTTGCATCTCCTTCCCCCATGTCACAGATTCCACACCCTCCGCTGGTCCACCTTCTCTGACAGGGGAGTGTGTGAGGAGTGTGTATACCTACCACACTCAGGTTAACTGGTGTGAAGGGCTTCGGCACCGGCAGATCATAGAGCGAGTTCAGCATGTTGTTCAAGTCATTTTCCTGGGGGAGAGACACAAAAAAAGAAGAACAATGAAAAGAAAAGCCGGGAACAATGGCAAAGTTTTCTTTGTAAGTGCTGTTGACGCTGCACCAGGCTTCACGCCTAACATCCGTGCTGGGACACAGGCTGCTGCAGACCAGAGGGCAATCCTGCAGCAAGACCCGGAGCCCTTCAAAACATCCGACTGACATCTGTTTAATGATCGACGGCGAGGTTAAAAGACGGCTCGGTTGGGGGGGGGGCTGCAGATTCTTGGTCTACAGCTCTGTGCTGTCACTAAGAGGGGTCCCCACTCAAGGACACCACTTTAATAAGTCACTGGTGAACAGGGTTGACCGTGGTGGGCGGAGCATTAGACCTAAGGCAGCAAAGTTTGCAGGATGCACTTTAACCGTCTTCCCCCGGCGGTTGTGTTTACCCAGCATTCTCGGTTTTGTGGAAGAATGTGCACGAGTACGTATGCGGACGTGCGGAGAGGAATGTGCAGCGAGAGGAGGAGAAGAGGGGGAAGGGGAGCGAGGGGGTGCTGTTGAGGATGTGTGCAATCGAACAGCCTCCTGTCATGAGAGGCTCAATGCTCACACGCATGGTCAGCAACGCGGCCTGGGGAAACAGTTCATTTACCCCTCGCCCTAAACCCTCATCGCTCTTCTGTCTCCCCTCGTCTGTCAACATCCCCCTCTCGCCTGGAACGGACAGCGGGGTAAATAGAAACCAAATCATGCAGACTAACACTTCAGTCACCCAGGATTTCCAAGTAATCTTTCTCTCTCGCTCTCTCTCTCTCACACACACACACACACACACGCAAAAACTGTCCTATCCCTCTCTCTGTGACTACTTTGTTCGGCCCAACAAATGTGTGTGTTCCGTTTGCAACGGCCTGCTTTGCTTTGCTTTTTTTTACTGTCCTCATCATCCGTCTCTAAGGGTCTGCAGAGAAGCAGTGACGATACGTGACAATCGCAAGTGGTCCCAGAGCTCCCTGCATCCCTCCGCTGTGCTGCCTCCTTCCCTCCTTCCCTCCATCTTCAGTCAAAACACAGGAACATCACCTACACACTCTTTGCTGGAGGCTGCACATCTCCCCAGTTTGTTGCATATTTTACATTTCCCTCCCTTTGCTAGTGCAATGCAGCGAATAGTCAGGGGAAAAGACTTTTGTGAAGTGCGAGCAGTTGTGTGCATTTTTGTGTGTGTGTAAGGCCTGTGTGTGTTTGTGGTTTCCCCCCTGTTTTTTTTCTATATTCTTAACAATTTGTTTTCCAGCAAATCATCAGGAATAACTTCCAGTGTCAGATCAGCGTTTGGTCTGTGAAATGTCAACATTGTTGCCGCTAACAACAGGAGCCAAGTCGAGCCCGAGACGGCAAACAAAACTTGCACACAAAAGGCAACAAGCAGCACGCGGGAGGAGAACAGAATGGAGAGAGAGGGGAAAAAAATAAAACACAACCACCGTGCAGTTTAAAAACCGCTAAACTGTGCGCCTGTTCCAGTCAAATCAAACCAAGGTGTCTTATTCTTTAACAGGCTCATAACACGCTAATACTGATCAGGAACCCAAAACAACAACAATTACCTGTTGTTTCACCAGGTAGTCTGCCAGCGTATTTAGGAGCTTGTAGTAGATTTCAAACCACGGCAGATAACTGCAAGAGGGAGAGAGAGCATATAACGTTAGCGATGCTTCAATAAACACATTTTATTGTCAGAGATGCTGATATTTAGAGGCATAAAACAGTCTGTGGAGCCGTTTCACGAGTCAGGGGTCTGGGTTTTAAATGCCATATTTCCAGTCTGAACCACTTTTGGGACATATCGATAATAGACTGTTCTCCCCGTCGCTGCAAAGCGCAAGAAAATAAATTCTATCTGGTCATTAAGACATTCTTCACAGGCGGCGCTTCCACACATTCCCCATGTGTCTGCCTCTCAGCTATTAGCAATAGAAGGTGGCAGCAGAAAAAAAAAAAAGAAAAAGAAAAGAAAAGGTGGCTTTAGATTCCTTAAAAATCACCCCGGCTTTATTGTAATTTAGAGAGGTGACATGTTTTACAACGGAGCCGCTCACAGATGCCCATGCAGGAAAAAAAAAAGGTTCAAGATGTTTCCTGCTCCCCCTTTCATCCACCTACGACTCCTTCTGGGTCCTGTCGAAGCAACTCTTTATGCCCTCTGCATGGAAAAAAAAAAAACCCCAAACAAAAAAACGAAAAACGTTGGCTCACACAAGAACAGTTAAAATTAAAAAAGAAGTCATTAAGAAGCCTGCTTTAATTTCTACCACAGTGTTTGTGTTACGGCTAATCAGTAAGCACACCCACCATAAGCTAATAGCATCTGTGACATGGCTTCCTTTACAAAGTTGACATTTTCTTGGCCAAGTTGCCTCGCTTTCATGGTGGAAGACGGCCAACATTTTCTTTTGGCATTAAAAGCTGGAAGCAAGGACTCTCTTAATTTAATATTATGCAATGAATAATAAAAACACAGTGTCCTAACAAGGTATTGATTTTTTATTTCGTTTTACAAGCGGTTCTGAGCAGTGCATGAATAATGATTCCAGATAAGAATTTCTTAGCATTTGTAATGAAATAAACAGAAAATCCCACTAATGCTTCATTAACTTGCAAAGATGCTCCGAGTTGAAAAATGAATTTGTAGCAGCGCGGGCCAATCAATGGCGGGCAGATCCGCGTTTGTGCACGGAAAAGGATCAGAGTGGCGCACAATGTGAAAATAAAGTCAATAAGACAAGTTTGGTTTTTTGTTTTTTTTTTTCTCAATTAAAAATCAAGGTTGGGGGAAATATTCTGCAGTTTTCTGTATAAATAAAAGTGAATTTTTGATGGAGGAGGTGGTGAAGTCAGGCGATTGGCTGGAGCCTGAGCGGTTTGCAGGCCATGGGTCACTGGCTGCTCTGCAGACTGGAATTAACAGACAACAAGAAAACAATAAAGGGATCCGAATGCAAATTTTCATATCGCTAAATCCGCGAGGGGCCAATGACAGGCTGGCTTGCCGGAGGAGTGCAGCCAAGCGCACCAATCAGGGAGGCTGAGTGACCATTAGTCTGAAACAATCAGCCTCCTAACGTGCCACTATTTTGACGTCTGCGTGGAGATTTTTCCCGCAATCAGGTCACACTTGCGGGAGAGAATCACTCAAACACGCATGTTTTCATTTACATGCTGGCTGGATATCGACCTGAAGACCTATTTCTGCCACCTCAGAAGGCAACTATCCGCACACGGGGTCATTTAGAGTTTAATGATCGCACCAGGTTTTTTTTAGCCTGATGAAAAGATGAAAGGAAAGAACAAAGCTGCTGTATTCCCTCCTCCGTTTATGGTTCTGGACTAGAATCCGGACATCAAACTGCACCTCTGAACGAAAACCTTGGAAATCCTTCTGGTGTTGTCAACATTTTTGAGTGGGTTCAAATGTAATAAAATAAAAGTAACGCAGAGACACGGCATGTGGCGATGCCCGGCTAAGCCCCGCACCCCCACTGAGGCTAAGTTTCAGTTTGGAAGGCTCAGAGATACTCCCACCCACCACAGTTCATTGCTCAGATCTGTTTGTGCTTTGCAAATCCGCTGATAGAGAGAAAGGCATCCATCACCGCAGCGCTCGGTGTGTGGGGGCCTCGCAATCGCTCCTGCCGGTTTAAACACAAGTCTTCTCTAAGTGCCAGGCGCTCGGGGGGTGAGCCAGTTAATCTGCGGCCCGCCACTCCTACGTGGGCTCGGACCACCTAACAGACTGGAAGTGTCTGACCGAGCGCAGGGCTGGGAAAACGCCTCTGGAACTTCTAATTTAGTATTTTAAAAAGAAAATTCTGAGCACGCTTTGATGAAAAACACCTCCGAGTACTTTTCAGGCTCCAAACTACTGCTGGGTGCATGTTTGGCACAGGCACGGGGAACCGCAACTCTTGGAGCGAACGCAGGGGGTAAAATAGGCTGCCCGGGAACCCACACCAGATGACCGGCAACTGGAGCGGCGCACGGCCCGAAGGGCTTCGACCCTGGAGCCGCAGCCTGGTTCTGATCTGCCCGCACGTTCATCTGAAACTCCAACGAGCAAGGAAAAAAAACAGTAATGAGAGCGTGAATCCAAGTTGCGCTCTCGCCGTTTCTCTCTTTTTTCGCCTGAAGGAGCAGCTTTCAGCCGCGGCTTTGACTGCAAAAATGTCCGTGCACATAAAACTGTCCTGCTCATTAAGACACTTCCTCCCGTAACACGAGGTGACAATTTTACGACCCAGGACTCCGACTATCAGAAGCTCCCGTTTTCATGGCTCTTAATTAAAAAATAGAAACGAATGTTGCACACCGGGCCTTGTTAACTCATACGGCAAATATTGAGGGATAATATCTGTACGTTTAAACGTTTGAAATCATAAAAAACAAGTTGCAAAAAATTCTTTTAGAATTATTAACAAAGGCGACATTTTCGGTGGCATAGACAGGAACTTTCAATTTATTTGCACATTTTTCAGGTTTTTTTTTTCCCGTAAGATTATTAAAAATATTTCCAGGCCTTAGAATGTTTTTATTTATCGTCTCCCACCACAGCAGAGCCGCTGGAGATAAGAGGAGGAAAAAGATCGGAATTTAAAAAAAAAAAAAAAAGTGGACCACACAAACAATTTCAAATTAACAGGAAAAAAACTTTCTATACATTATTTTATAATAAATGAAGCAAGCCATGCAAACTACTCAGAATGCATAATGAATTTTATACATCATATGTCAAATGAATTAGCATGTCTAACTCAGCAAGAGGGACAGGGGAACCTCTGCTAATTGGCAGTGAAGCTTCATGCATAATTATGGACCGAGCGTCTTTGCTGTCGCACTGTGGCAGTAGCTGAATAACGAGGAGAGAGAGGCAGAGAGAGGGGTATAGAAAGAGCGAGGGAGGGAGGGAGAGAGAAAGGGAGAGAGAAAGAGAAACAAAGGCCGCAAGAGCAGGCCGGGAAGGGTGGGTGGTGTAGGGAGGAGGGACAGTGTTCCTCACAGTAGCTCATCAGGGCAGCGACAAACCCATGACTGTCCATCAACAGCCACACACACACGCACACACACACAGACACAGACACACGAGCGCGCAGCTATACGCCACAAAAGCTAGAGAGGAGGCTTTGTGCTCCTTTTCCAGTCTCTTGTTGGATAAACATGAATTAAAAATGGATTTATTTTGTACATTTCCCAGTTTATTCTTAAGTGTGTGAATGTGCCCGCTGAGATTAACGCACCGTGCTGCTTCCATGTAATTGTAAGGTAATCACAGCCTTAAAAACCTGCGTCAACATGCAATTACACGGGAATTAACGGATAATAGCCTTTGTTGGGGAGTAATTATGTGAAAAAAATTCTATTTTACAGGGTTTGGTGTCTGTGATTATTTATGAAATGATAGGATAAATACAGCCGTGCATTATCAAAAAGTGCTAAACTTTTGAGTAATTACAGAGACGTCACTAACCATATTTGTGTGGGCAGATGAGAATCTCAGTGTGCAGCTGAGCGGAAGGTGTGAGAATGAATGGAGCTACTGCTCAAAAACAGTAGTTTCAGCTCAAAGAATCCATCCTTTTACACACACATATAGAAATAAATTAATGTAGATATTAAAAGAAAAAAAGTTCCAAGACGTATCAGCAGATAATTTCAATTAAAGGGCATCACAGACCCAGTTCTCTTATTTGAAGAGGAAATTAAGGACAGTGGAGTTTGAACCACTGAGGATTTTTCTGCACAAAGAAAATGTTGAAGGCTGAATTTTATATATTTATGTATAGCCGCGCAGAAATTCAAACTAGATTTTTGGTTCACCAGCTGCACAGCGTCTGACCTCAGCAAACGCAGGAGGGGAAGGTTGTCGCTTTTAAAGCAGAACAATGTTTCCACAACAGTTTTTTTAATATTCATTTGTAAAAAAAAAATAAACAGATTTAATGAGCAGTGTGTGTGTGTGTGTGTGTGTGTGTGTGTTCTAGTGTGTTACCTCAGCAGACATATGCAGACCCGGCAGCCTTGAGTGAGTCGACAGAAACCAAACCTCTGTTTGCTGTCGATGTCCGTCAGCACAAAGGTGAAGTTCTGCCCCACCTGGTTGTGTGAAACCCTGGAAGCCAAGAAAACACACACACACACACACACACACACACACACACACACACACACACACATATTCATAAAAGGCCAAAACTAGAAGAATCATTGGAATACAGAGAAGAGAGTCCACAAACTATCACAAATTTAGGGGGAAAAAGATAATGGGAATTTTTTTAAAAAGTTAAGTTCCCTTTTTTCATTTTTCTCCGTCCTGCTGCAGTAAAAAGCTGCAAAAAGCTTCCTAAACACCGAGAAAAGCTCTAAAGCAGAGCTGGGTGTGCGTGCACCACTAGATGGCAGCAGCTTAACTTCAGTAAAAGCTTCTCCTCCAGCGTCTCTGCATTTCCACCTTTACCACAGTAACGTTACTGACATTTAAACTACATGAAATATCGTTCCTGTGTAGTTTGGAGCTGTGGGATTAATGAGAACGATATCTGTATAGAACACAGGGATGGACCCCAAATTCTGGCCCATATGTTTGTTTGAAAGGCGAGACTGTGCACGCTGCATCATGTGGACTCGTCACTGATGACATCATCATTAACAGAATTAATGTTCCCATCTTCATCATTTGGCATATTCTGTCAAGACTAGTGCACAGGGAAATACTCAGTTTATGCTGGATTAAAGCAGAAGGGGCACAAGTGATTACACCTGATAAACTAAAATTACCATTACACCAGAAGAATGTGATTATGTGCAATTTTAAAAGAACAATGCACAAAAACACACCTGATTCCCTCTCTTTTTTCTTTTCTTTTGTCAACTGCTAATGTAGGTGGAAGAGGAGCCAAGTGAGCGCATGTGAAGAAGGTGAACGTGAGGTGCAAGAAGAAAAAAAAAAAGCAAACCACAGGCGAGCAGAGAGGAATTGTACCTTTCCACGTCAAAGGGAAAGCAGAACTTTGGTATCATCTGAAGGACCTCCTGAGAAACCAGAACAGAGAGAGACACATGCATCATTTTTGAGAATGCACATCACAGAGAAAACAAACAAGTACTTTGTATTTCAATATGAAAAATACATCTCCTGGGCCTCCCCTGAGTGGGTGATATCAGGCTGAACAAAATGAGGATTAATGTAATGAGGATAAAAGCTACTGATAGCAATCTGACACAATTCTCACATTCAAAACAGAGCGAGCTAAAAGCACTTAATCCGGCTGAACGGGCAATAAAAACCACTTCATTTGGCAGGGTCGAGTGAAAAGGTTCCTTCTTCCTGAGGACGGGGACAGATCCTCAATCCCCAGCTTGAATAATTAGCAGTTAATAAGTTCATCGATTATCGGGTGCCAAGGAGAGATGAAAAGATGGAGGGGGAAGCGAGGCGGAGGGGAGGGAGGGCTGGGACGCAGCACCAAGGCTGTGGTGGCAGATTGTAGTGACAATGGGCTAAGCAGCTCTGAGGGGTTAAGAGGTAGGAGGGAGGTACAAAGCCTTCGGGGCTTTACCTCCCAACACCTCCCCTGTGAGTTGGGAGAGTGTGGGGAGGGTGCGTGGCTCCAACAAGGTGGGAATAGGAGTGGGGGGAGAGGGGCACCTTTCCGCCAGCAGCATATGGATTCAGACAGGGAGCAGGAACAGAGCAGAGCACCATATGGGTGAGCCGCTCCAGACCAGCGCCACAAACACAAAACACCAGGTCGGCCCGGCCCGCACCAGGCTCCGCCTCCGTGTGGCCGTCCACCTTTCAGCCCGCTCCCTCTCAGCGGCAGCCAGGTTCTGCCAGGCCCACAGACTAATCCTGGGTTTCTGTCCATCCTGCTTTCTTCCTTTCCCTCGGCCGGCATGCCAAACTCGCGCCGCCCAGCCCAGAGTCTGTCTCCTCTCTCCGATTGGAGCCGTCCAAACCGAGGTTGGACTCTTCCTCCCTCCCTCTGCGCCTCCCCTGGAGACCGATACAGACGACAGGTTGGGCGTTGATGCTGCCTGCTGCTGGTGAGACCCCGCTGGGGGGAGCAGACAGCGAGCCCCCCTCCTCCAGCATCAGAACTTTAAGCTGCTGCCGTGCACGGCACATTCGTCCCGCAGACAAGCTAGAAACAGCAACAATGAGCTTTGACAGAAGGAGAAGTGTGTGTGTGTGTGTGTGTGTGTGTGTGTCTATAAGCATGTGTGCGCGCATTTGAGTGTGTGATGTGTGTGCGCGCCTGAATGCTTCAAGGACTTTGCGGATTCAACGTGAGAGGGTGGTCTAAGTGTGTATATTTGTATTTATTTGTGTGTCTGTGTGTCGGGGGCTGATGTTTGTGTGTTTACATGCTGAGGGGGCAGAGGGCTTAGTGACAGAGCAGGTCTCAGCCTCAGCTGTGGGACTGTGTGTTTGTTTTTGTTTTTTTGTGTGTGTGTGTGTGTGTGCGTGCATGAACACGTCTTGGTGCGCGGCTTTAAAACTGTCATGCACATCAGAGCTGCCATCTCTGCATGCGTTTGCTACTATTATTAACCACCATGTACGCACACCAATATGTTCCAGTGAGCCCTCCCCAACACACTGCATATGGCTCACAAATCCAAACACAAAAATACAAATAAAAACACACACACACACACACAGATGCACAGACACTCACGTTCCCTACAAATAAAAACATTTGACTTGCCAGACTTAAGTGTTGTCACAGCCCCGCCCACATCAGTTGTCTTGTGTGTGTGTGTGTGTGTGTGTGTGTGTGTGTGTGTGTGTGTGTGTGTGTGTGTGTGTGTGTGAGTGACGGTTTCGGGGGGCTGTGGAGACTCTAAACATCAGATAGGTTTTCTATATGTGCAGCACCTAACGCTCCACACTCCGGTATTCTGACCTCACAAGGGTTCTAATCACAGTTTAAATCTGCAAATTTGTTCCTCTTAAAGCCAACATCTACACTCTCAAAGACAAGACCCTTCAGTGGGGTGCTTTGGAAAGGGCAGGAACCAACAAGGCATCCCGTATTTACTAGAAAAAGCCTGTTAAAAGTGGAAATGGCCAAGTAATTACCAGTGATGCACCAGTGGTGGGTGAGTGGGACGAAGCATGAGTGGAGTGTGTGGGCAACACACAGAATATTTAGAAAATGATCTCTTTTAAAGGCTAATTATATACATTTAAGGGTAGTGGGGGGGTCCATATATATGTGGATAGATGATTTGGAGGAATCTAGCTTACTGAGCTCCAGAGTTCTCATAACAACGAGACTCAGAGTCTTTTCCTAATCTGTCAGTCTGGTTTCTGTTTTTCACGTCTTATCTGATAAGAGCTCCTCTTTGCATTTGCAGCTCTCTCTCCCCCCCCCTCTCCCCCCCTCTCTCCCCCCCCCTCCCCCCCCCCCCCCCCCCCCCCCTCTCCTTTCCAATCCCGCCCCCCAAGGGGGGGGGGGGGCCCCTATAAATAGGTTTAGGGAGAAAAAAGGGGGGGGGGGGTCCTATTAAAGTTTTTTTTTTAGTGGGCCCCCCCCCCCCCCCCCCCCCCCCCACACACACACACACACACACACACACACAGTTTCAGCTTCCCAAGACAAAAGAAGAAGCAGCAGCTAATATATTTGCAGCTTTGTGGAAGCGTCAGAGGAGTGTGAGGAGGTGGGTGAGGAGGGGGAGGGCGTGTGTGTGTTTGTGTTTGTGTGTGCCGGGCTTGGCAGAGAGTGGTACGTGCATGGCGTGCGTGTGTGTGTGTGTGAGTGTGCTTGCTGTTTATCCTGAGTGGAGACAGGAGTATCACTCAGCGAGACAGAACGCTCTGGGTTCCCCCAGCGGACCATCCTTGCTATCAGTGTCCCGCAGCAGCAGCGGCGTGCAGCTCCGCTCCTTCCCCAGCAGAGCAGCGGCGTGCAGCTGGGAAGAGCAGCGCACACAGCTGCACAGGGCCACCATTGTGTTTTGCTGCTCTTAAAAATAGGCCTGAGCTGGGCTTTCATGTCTGCTCGAAGCCGCCTGTGTTTAAAGCAGTTAGGACGGGTTAATTTCCACCTGCTTCCAGAAGCACGCGCCTCCCCCCATGGCTACAACGCATCAGGAACAAAAAAAAAAAAAAAAAAAGGAAAAACCCACGAGATCAAACTAATATGGCTGAATGTTATTAACTATTCAAAAAAGTTTTATAAGCAGATTAAATTCTAAACTTGGCAAGAGCTTCGGCGTTTTATCTTGGGTGCGAATTTCACGAGCGTTCCTCACCATCCCAGATGCTTGCAGATGGATGCGAGGACAGCGGAAAGATGGAAGCAGAAGGGAACGCTGGAAAGCATGTGGAGAAAAAGACTGGGAAGGAGAGAAATAATGAAGCGCAGGCGGACTGACAAGAGGAAAAGTCACCGGATGGGGAGATGGAAACGCTGTTCGATGGATGGTGAAAGGGGGGAAAAAAGGATAAGGCGAGGAAGAGAGAGAGAGAGGCAGCTCAGTTCATGCCCCTCTCCCCACGCAGCGAGGACTCCTCCCTGGGGGGGACTCAGACTTTAAGCCCCTGCCCTGCTTTATATTCCCCTGGCAACTGCAGCCAGATCAATCTAGCCGGCTACCCGCTGGAACTCAGCCCGCTTCAGTGCCGTGTGGCCCCCAGAGCCCTCCACACAGGCTGGGGTTTCAGAAGGAGCGGAGCCTGGTGGCGGACAACCTCCTCAATGCACCACCGGCCGTGTAGGAACTGGCCTTAGGAAAAGGCCCCGGTGCAGCCCTTTTTTGCACGACCGTTGTGCGGTTTTTTAAATTTTTTTAAATAATTTATTTTTGCATTTTGAAGTCGTTATTTCTGCAGTTGTTTTAAAAAAGAACATTCTGAGATAATCCGACACGATGTGGATAGTTTACCTGATGAATAAAGTCTTTCAACATGGAGGAGAAATCCATTAAGTCTGTTACAGACAGGTCTTTTTTCTTCCTACAGGCTGTAAACAATTCAGCCTTGATTAAAAATGAAAAAAAAAAAAAAAAAAAACACTTAAAAAGAAGATCATTAAATAAAGTTCTAACTGCTGGTGATAAATAAGGCGAGGATAAACCTCCGGGGGCCTGAACCTGCAGGCCGGCGCAACTCCAGGATGATTCCAAGATCCGTCTCGTTCTCTGGGGGTCATACATTGATCAATGATGCGGCGCATGATTAATGCTAGCGTGGTGGAGCACATTTACCTCTACGTTGTGTCATATGAATGTTCCCGAATGTGACACGTCGGCTGAGCAAACCGCAAGCTAACGTCGGACAAACTGGCATGCAAAGACGCAGCGAGTGCTTCTTTCATATACGGGTGCCCTATCTGCTCCGTGTGCACGGCGGTGCGGCGCTCCGGCCTTTCTGTGCCGGTTGGCATGTTCTTGACAGCTGGGAACGGCTCCAGCCGACCCCCGCGACCCCGGTGTGGGTGAAGCAGGTACAGGAAGCGCGTGGATGGTTAGCCGAGTTAACCCTGGCGTTATCTCGCTAACCACAAACACACACTAGAGACGGCAGGAAGCTGGAACACAAACTCTCTCCGTCTTTTCAGTCAGAACCGCTGGTTGTTCTGTTCCCAGGTAACGATGTTATGGGATTATTTGGCCAAAATGTGGAGTTTTGCGCGCTGACCCCTGGCCCACTGGAAGGAATGGTGAGTGGAAGACTGCGAGCTGCAGGTTTCCATGCCGGATAATGAAGTTGAACGGAGGACGCCGGCTGTCCGGCATAATGGCTCAGTCAGCAGGGCCACCAGCACATCAGAGGGGGAAAACAGAGTCTCCGCTCACCCTTCCCTCACCTCCTCTTCCTGCACATTCTCCTGCCCTCTTCCTCACCTCCTCTCCTCCAGTGCTTCCCTCTCGTCTTCTCTCCATCCCCCCTACTCTCCGTCCTCTTTCACCTCTCTCCTAAACCCCCTGTCGTCCTCTTGGATTCCCCCCTTCCTGCATACCCCACCTTTTCCTCACCCTCACCCAAACCCCTCGGCCCCCCTTTTCCCAATTAGTCTGTCTGTGTGCAGCTACCCAGCCGATCTCTGCCCATCCTGCCGGTGCTGGTTCGCTCACCCAGCCCCTCTGGCGAACATGACAAAGAGAGATCCTCAGTATTCAAACAGACACACTGCTTTCAAATGCCGAATGGCGGGGTCGACCTGGGTGCAGCTTTAAGCAAAATATTCAAATTCTCACTCTTTCTTTTTTAAGAATTTGCATGGATATGCATTCATTTGCAACGTGTAAAGGCACAAGGACAGCTGAGCCTTGGTTTAAGAGACAGAGGGAAAAAATAAATAATTCAGGCTAAAAATGTATGACGGTATGAAACCTTGATTGCTTCAACTGCTGGATTAAAATTTCCTTCCAAACTAATAAAACACAAAGTCATGGGGGAAAAAAAAATCTTGCGCGATGCTGACAGGCCAAGTGGAGCAATAACTCATATTATAAGCTAATATACGAAAAACAACCAACTTCTGAGACAACGTCCTGTACCAGGAACAGATGTAGGGAGAAAAAGGATTTGGGGACAGAGAAATGACCCAACAGTCCTGTTACCTCATCAAAAACAGGCTGATTTCAACAGCTCCTATGATCCAAAGGCAGCCAATCAGTGGGACCAGGAGAGGAACCGGCCATCAGATTTGAGAATGCAACGCATTTACAGACCATAAACGATCCACACTGACAACACAAAAGATAGAACCGCAGGTCTGCTGGGGTTGCATGAACCGGTATCCACAGCCTGACTGGGAAAGGGCAAAGGTCGGGTGCATGTAAACCGTATGAGTGCACACAAATAACCCCAACAATTACCTGTTGAGTGGGCTGAAGCTACCTCATTCGCTCCTGACAGGTAATGTTAGGAACACTTGAGCATCTCCAGGGAACTAGAGGAACTTCTTGGAGACATCAATCATACAAACAAAAACGCCAAAAAGAAGAGAGAAACAAAAGCGGAGATCGAGGACGCCTCGTGGACCGTAAAGACGGTGATAGAGACACTCTTCAGGATAAAAAAAAGGAAAAGGAAAGGCTGCGGAACGGTGAAGACGGGAGCGGAACAATGGGCCGAGGCACAGGCTCCTCTGGCCGCTGCAGACCACAGACCCTGCAGAGATTTCTTTCATTAGGCTTTAATAGTATGCTGTCGGCTTGCCATTCTGACCTGCGCTCTGTGCCAGTAATAAGAACGGCCTTCAAAGCTGGACCAAAGCAACAGAGCTGCTTGAGAGAGGGGGGAAGGTGCAGAGGAGGGTGATGGAGGGAGGAAGAGGGGCACATGAGCCGGCGAGGTGCACTTTTAAATTGACACGGGGGCGTTACATTTTCACATTTTTGCTCACTTTGCCCAGGCTGATAGGAGATGTGTCTGTGTGTGTGTGCGTGTGTGTGTGTGTGTGTGTCTTGCTGGATATTTTTAATCCTGCTCGTTTCTGCTCCCAGTGACCACTGCGCCGAAGACTGTCTGCGTGAAGGGAGGCTATTTTGGTTAACAACATTACCGTTGTCTCCTGGAGGTGTCTGAGGTGGCAGATTGATCGAACGTCCGCTTGGAGCGCCTGACGACACCTGGCAGGTGTGTGCGCCCTTCACGCTGTGTGTATGTGAAACCTTTCTAGCACGGAGGAAAACTTGTAGAAAGGAATATTTGTCATTTTGGCAGCCATAACAGCACTTTTATTCCCTGACCTGCTACTCCCTAAATGAAGAACAGACTGGAACGCTCACCAGTGTTCACATATTTTTGGTTTTTATCATTTTGTAGATTCTGTTCTACATTAAATCCAATTATATCCATCAAAGGTGAGCGCGTGAGCGCGTGAGCTCTGGCACCGTCTAATTGCGAGACTGCGCTCGCCTTTTAAAGACGCTACGGCAGCTTTTGGGGGTCAAAATGGACAGCAAATCGCATGTGAAGGTTATTATTCACAAAAAGCACACCCATGAATATTTCATCCAATTTCTGACAACTGATTACTACAAACCTACACGCTGGTTCTTTAACAAGGAGGATGAGAGGCTCCTCAGAAGCACTTCTCATTTATCAGAACCTAATGACTCACCTCCGTTATAAGCAGATCCACCCGTACTGGGATCATTTTGCACCCGTTTCTTCAGAAATGGACACATTTATGTTATGAGGTGAGGGCGGGGCATAACGTCTGGAGGATAACTATGTGGCATTAACAATAGGAGTGTGAATTATTCCGGCGCTTATAATCTGTCCCACTGATGTCCTTTCTGTGTATCACAGATGGGCCCAGACGGGGGAGAGCGGCAGCGTGATGCCTCTGCAGAGATATTCTCCTGAATACATTAGAATGTGATCGGGGGAGATGTCTCACTCCCCAGCACACACACACACACACAACGGCTTGTAGTGCTGGGCCAAGAGAGCTGCATATGCCCCAAACATACAAGCATGGGCTTCATTAATGACATGCCAGGAGGAGAGGGACGGAGGGGGAGGGCTACAAGTTGGATGGCTTTTTTGTCCCTTCCCCACCAGATTCTACAGGACAAACCCATAGTCCACCACCACCACCACACCAACAACACTTTAAGCTTTTAGCTCCCACTGGGCTTAGCTCGACTGTATGAACCCTGATGTGGGCCTGGCTCGAGCACATGGCTTCTCTCTCTCTCTCACACACACACACACACACACACACACACACACACACACACACACACACACACACACACATACAGTCTACAGCAGATATATAGCAGGAATGTATACACTGATGCTCAGGAGAGGAGCAGTAGGACGCAGGCTCCTGCACGTTTGGCTGCAGACGGCTCGTTGACAGATGTACATGGGTTCTAGCAGCAGAGGTCAGGTCAGCACTGGATCCTCCTTCACCTCCACCTCCTCCTCCTCTTCCTCCCCCCTCGGTCTTCATCTGCACACCAACTGCATTTGTTCTACCCGTGCTTCCATCTCAGGCCGGGAGGCTGTCATTTATATCTTCGAGCCCGCGTCCTGGTGCAGCCTGATGGCTCTGTTGCCAACTGCAGCAGGGCTGGTTTCTCTGGCGCCCGATGCTGCGAGTTTCCTAGTTGACAAGGACAACCCGTTTCCAAACGCGGAGACGCGCTCTTCCTCGTTTGACTGCACCGAAGAGAAACACTGAGGGCTTTGGCAGTGGTTGTCATTTCCATTTTAAATGTGTTCTGCAGCATTAAACCCATGATGCGGCTCTGACAACCTGCAGCATTCAGGAATTCACTGCGAAACCAAACTAGGTGGAACAGGAGGAGATCCCCGTTTGCGGCTGAAACTCTCTGTTCCTTTACTGGAGGACAAACAGCAACGTTGAAACAGAGTGTGTGTGTTCATATGTGTAAGTCTGCAGACATTAGCTCTGGGACCATTACTGCAGCGCTTCAGTTTTAGAGTAACTGACGCTAACGGGAAGCTACAACCATCCAGTCTTCACTCAGATCGATCGGTGCACGACCTGAGATCAGAAGACAACCGAATGTCCGTTGTTATCGGTTCGGTAACCTGAGAAAAGAAAGACTGCATAGCTCAGGGACGACACACTCTCACGTGTGTCGCAGGGGCGTGGCTTTAATAGGATGAGAACATGGACCCAGCTGCAGCAGCGCGGCGCTCCACCCTGGGAAAGCAGCAGCTCTTTACCTCACTGCCAAAAACCCCGCGGCTTCCTCCTGACCAGTGCCAGAGCCACGTGAGCAGCGGGGTGTAAAAACACTTCCCCAGATCGCTTCTTCCCTCCACGCCACCCAGCTTCTCCCAGGAAGCCGACTCAGGGGGTCAGAGCAATCAGGACCCATGAGCAACAAAGAGCCCTAGTTAGGCGTCCAGCTCACTGCCCGAGCAAAAGGCCAGCTTAGCGGGCCGTGACTGTCCATTAGGCAAGACCCCGGAACACCCGGGGGATGCGGGGTGAAAGGGGTTAGAAAGGAGAATAAAAACACCATCAACCCACACACACACACGCGCACATTCTCAAAGACATGCACTGATCATATGAGGCCGTGTTTGACACCGCTGTCAGGATGCATTGAAGGGGAAAGGCAAGAGCCTGTGACACACCGAGAATTCATACACACTCACACCAACACACACACGCACACACACACAGACACACATACACATGCATACACACCCTGTTCAGGCTGCTGCATTGTGCAAAAACACGGGAGAGGTTTTTAAGGAAGCAGAGCAGCATATTTTCTCCATATTGTTACAGCGTCATAAAACCCACCAGCACCATGAAATCTGTTCGCCTTTTTCCTGTTTTCTATCTTTTTAAAGGGCAGGCTGGGATGTTCCGGGCTCCTTTGTGGAGTGATGGGCTTCTGCAGCACCCTCTCCTCTGCTGTTAACAACTACATAAAGTTTTCAGACCTCTTTTTCTGACCAAGTATTTCTCTCCGTCTGTCGTTTTGAACAGTCCCTGTCCTCCTGGTCCAAACTCTCCTATCAAACTCACCTCAAAGACACTTTTCCACTCTGTTATTCACCCATGAATCTGCTTTCTGTTGATGCTACCCATCATTGTTTCCCGACGCGAGCCGACCCGGCCCCTGGTCAGAGAACCGGCCTTGACTCCTCCACTTCCTCCACTCCTCCACCCTCACTTATAATGTCCTCCTCTCCTCAGGGTCAACGCTCAGGTCCCTCAAGGCTGGAATCCACCAATCATGTCCTCCCGGGCTCTTCTCCTTCACCGCCATCCGTCACGCCAACGCTTACCAACACACTTTCACACCGCTCCCCAGACCTAGGCCTGGACCGGGGCTGCGACCACCAATCACAGCGTGTCAGGCTGCCAGTCCTAATGGAGGACGGCGCTCAGAGCGCTCAGTGGCTGAAGCTGAGGCCTCAGGAGACTTCTGCGCCTCTCCTTTTCTGTCTTTTTCTCTGTCCCTCCCTCTTCGCCCTGTCTGGCTGCTGACACTGAGCTTGAAGCAGAGGGTGGATGTCCGGGAGTGACCGGAAAATAAGCTCAGCTCCAAGCTGACACCCACCAAGCTGTCGGAAGTAACTGAAAAAGACGTGCTGAAAAGAGTGCAAGAAGTTAGAGACGTGCATCTCCAGGACAGAGTAGGGTGCATTAAAGTGCACTGGTGCATCCACAATGCCTTCAGGTTCAAAGGTCAAGAGCCTGCTCCGGCTCACCCTGGGAGCAAACGCTGTGAACCAGGATCAGTGATCTGATTGCAAAAATGTACTAATGCTGGTTTTCTGCACAAAACGGTAAAGAAAGCAGTCCTGGCAGCTTGCAGAAACGAGGATTAATGCAGACACAGTCTCTCCAACACAGAAGTGAAAGTAAAAGTTTGCTCCACTGATGAATCAACTCCCAGGCAACCTTGACCGGGTACCGGTTCCCCTTCTCGGTAATCCTTGTTTCGCGTTTGAAACATTTCTGGCTGAAATGTCACAACTTGGCTGTGCTGGCCCGCTGAAAACTAAAATCAGACAGCGAAGGAGTGGACGCGGGGAAGGGGTGGCAACTGGACGAAATTAGCACTTAGAAACCTTTGAGTCGCATCTTAGCCAAGAATCAAAACCAATTAGCCCGAAATATGACAAAACAAGGCAACAATTAGCTCATGAGCGAAATGAGATCATAACGAGTTTGGTTTACAGTGAAATACTGGAAATGTCACAGAAAGAAATGGATAGAGGCCGGCTAAAATAACGACCTGAAAGGAGCCGCTGGCGTAGAAGAAAGGCCAGAGTTCCAGTTTCTGTGTCTGCGTGTCGGTGCACGCATGTGCATGACATGTCAGTAAAGCCTGAGAAAGGAATGTGGAAAAACGCAACACAGAGCGAGATGGAGACCAGAAGAAGACGGCTAAGCAGAAGATGGGCTAAAATTAGAGTGGGAGCTCGTTTCATCTTTCCTTCCTGAGACGAACAGTGTAATTCCATCCATTTTTCATCGCGAACAGATGGATGAGGCCGTGTATGCAATGGGGTGCAATATTTTACAGACAGATGATTATTGTCAAGCACGCGGTTGTTACACACACACTACACACCGGGCTAAGTATCCTCCACGCCTAAAGTCTTGCGCTCCGACAGAAGGTTAAACATCCCAACAGGATAGACTGAGACTGCATTGATGCACACTCCCACCTGCATGAGACGCGCCAGCCCCCCCCACACCAGCCTCAGAAGGTAAGGGAGCCGCCACGAGTGCATAATTATCACAGCGTACAGTCGCTCCGCCTCAGGTGTTCCCGTTCTGGGCTGGTCTGGAGGTGACACAGCCGCCTAAAGCCAAGTTAGGCAATGCTTAGACACAGACGCATCTATATTAAGCTGGAAATAAGTTCCTGTTAAAACAAATCACGAGGCTGAACTTCATCATCGTGATTTCACATCATTTAAACACAAAGAGGCTGTGGGGTCTAAGATTTTAATTTTGTTTGCGCGCGTTAAACACAATCCTCTGTTCTCTAAAGAAGTCGAGAATTTACTGGCAGAAACGTTTCTGTGTCTGATGCTTTTTTTTCCCAGCAATTTTGGGATGAGATCTGAGAGAAAACAGATTTCCGTCTGTTTTATTTGCAGAAAATAAATCCTTTCTTGTGATTCAGATTTGCAGCTTTACCCACCTCTCTTGTCCCCCTCTCCCTCTGTCTTTCTCTCTATCCAAGTGGCATCTGCGGATGACCAGGGCATCAAGAGTCTCATGGGCCGAGGGGAGGAACAGGGGAGCAGAAGGGAAGATCGAGGGAGAGAAAGAGAGAGGGAGCGAGCGCCATTCACTTAACATTTCCCCAACACCGACCCGGCATGCCAGCCAGCCTGCAGTCTGTTCTCCTTTGAGCTTTCTATTCTACCAGAGTGCAAGGGGAAAAAAAAAATCAATTCATATTTCCATAATCCACACTCCTGCCTGTCTACATGTCTTTGCGTCTCCCCCTCTTCCATCCCTCTCTCTCTCTCTCTCTCTCTCCCCTGGGGTAGGCTAACCCCTCCACCCCGATCCTACGGCGTACAAATGTCATTACGCTGAGCAACAATAACGGCCGAAACAAAAGGGGGCCTTGCTCTGAGCCGGGAGCCCCTCTGTGGACTGTTGGCTGCTGCTGCCATATGCTGGCCAGCCCGGGCCAGGAAAGCCACACAGACTCCGGCTGCACAAGAGCCCCCACAAAGGAGGCAGGAGCCCTAATCCGGGTAATGAGGCCCGTGAATACAGCCTTTATGTATGAGGGGGAAAGGGCCAATCCCTCTGTACACGGCAAGCTAACTAGCCACCTTAAAGGCCACCTCATGCCCGTAAATGATCCGGTCAGCCGCAGGAAGACAGAAGGCTGGAGAGGCGAAAACGACAGAAGGAGCCCTATACACTAGCTTGACTTGTTTATCAGGTGCGTTTTAATCCGTTTCCCCTCACTCCGGTTTGGGAGGCTGTAGTTTCCAAGCTCCCCTCTGGTTGCTCCTCTTCCACCCCCCCCACCCAGAGCACACCCTGGCTCTTGTGGGGCAGGCACATATCGCCTCAAGCATCTTTCCATGAACACGTTTATTACTCAAAGTGGATCAGAGAGGCGGAGATGCCGTTTAAACGTAACTGCCACGTTGAAAGATAGTTAGCCTTGGCGCGCTGGTGTCTCCCACCTTTTCAACTTTTTTTTTCCCTCCCCGTCCATTTCCTGGGTGCTGCTGTCACGTTTCAGCCTTCTGTGCAGAGGTTACCTCTGGAACAGATCGCTCTATTACAGATCTTGTTTTTATTCTGTCAGTTCAAAAATGTCTCTCATGCAGCTGAGAGAGGGAATAAAGAAGTCATCACGGTGGAGCAAGCTGGTGATGTAACCCAAATCATGTGTGTGTGATGTGCAAAGGGCAGAGGGAAGATTGGATGTCCACTGCTGTTCTTTGAAGGTGAAGCCAGAGAGTGATACCAAAGAGGCCCCGCTGAGGTTGTGTACTTTTCTAAAGGGTTAAGAGCAAAGCCTTTAATTCAAAACCCACTACAGTTATGATATTAAGACATTTATTGTGCAGTTGTGTTCACACTCATCCCCTGAGACGTACCGTTTTGGACTACCTTGAAGCAGCGTTTTCCCCTGCAGCAGCCTGTCGTGGCTGATAGAAATGACCATCAAAAGTACAAAACACCCCGGTGGTTTTCAGATTTAATTGCAGCGGGGGTGGGGGGGGGAATCATGGCTCTAATCATCAACTTTAAGAAGATTTCTCACATTGGTGGAGAGGTTCCTCCACTGTTTGAGGCACTTTTTGATATTTAGGACAAGCATGAGTGAGTTACCTAGATCAACAGAGAGGGGAACCAAAGGGGCAAACGCTAAGGTAAAATATGAAGTGAATTCCCAGGTGTACAGTCACCCTGCAACACTCACTGCTTAGGAAAGGACCCAGGGGGCAATAAGCAGCGCACAAACAGCAGCAGAAAGTACTTTCAGAGCAAAATACGAATTCAGTAACGTAAATGTGAAACAATAAGGTGCACAAAGAGAAGAAGCAAGAAAGAAAGGGGAAAAACAGAGGTGTGCATTCCTGTCACGGCTGCATGATAATTACTGATTCGTCAGTTATTGAAGACCTGCTAACTGCTTTTCATTACCAGCAAGAGATGCAGAATGAGACGGACCGAGAGAGGTGGGAGAGGAGGCGGAGGAGAGAGGGAGCGAGAGAGAGGAAGGAGAGTGGCTGCGGTGCAGGTGGTGGTAGGAGTTGGGGGAGATTACCAGGGAGAGTGAGGGCACTGGGCGAGGAAAGGGAGAGGAGGAAGAGGAAGAGGTTGACTGTAAAGAATGTGAGGGGGAGAGAGAGAGAGAGAGAGGAGAGAGAGGAGTGTGTTCCAACCTGGTCTGTGTGGTCCTGGGGGAAGCTCCACAGCACGGTTGGATCTAGAGGTAATTGACAGACAGCATTAATCAGTGGGTGAGAAACACACCGTCTTCGCTCGCTGCCTCGGAAGACATACATATTAATGAGAGGGGTGGGGGCAAGGGTGGCTGTGGCGAGGCTGTGCACACCCGCACACACCCTCGGAAGCTCACTCACGCACGCACACGCACACACACAACATTGTAAATGCACAGTGAAAGACAAGAGGGTGCCTAGCTGTACGTACAGTAAATATGCTAATCTATAATAGCAGTGTAAAGATAATATCTGATATTATACACCACCAGAACGTGAATTTAACACAGAAAAACGCCAATATACAACTTAAATAGTTGGAAATGTGTTTGAATGACATTTACAGGAAATGTTGGCAATGGGCTCGGGAATGTGTGATTACTGACTGAATATTTCTAGAGGGACTTTGTCCTTTGATCCTACAGCAACCTACTATGTTATGTAACCTTGTATTACTACAATGTACAGTATATTTATGATAACTATCATCCGGATGCAGGAATTTTTTGAAAGGATTCTATCATTGCTTAGCGGAGGTCAAGCTGCTCCAAAACAACCCTCAGAACGTGTAGCAGAGAAACGAGAGATGAGTGAACTGGTCCCATACTGGTCCCAACGGAGGGGTCTCTGGTAAACAAGGCTTTCACAGCTCAGTGGCCACCCCGTGACCTCTGCAGGAGGAACACGAGTTCCAGCAGACAAGCTTTCACGTGCCAGGATCACTGCCAGTGACCACTCATCTACATAACCCCCACCACCACCACCACCTCCACCACCACCTCCACCCCGCTCAGAGGAAGTCAGAATGAGATCCACACCTGTATCTGCCACTGAGCCAGAGGCCACTGAGCATTACGGAATGAAAATCCACAGCCCCCCCCCGTCTACACTTGTTTTGGAGCTTAATTTCAGGACGAGGAAATGGCAACCGTTGCAGCAGCCTAGGAAATCAGGTCCACGGCATGTGGAAGATGATGACACAGTAACCTGCTGGTCAGCATCAACGATAGCGGCGGGTTTCTGGTCAGCGGCAGAGCTTCAACTGTAGATGCAAAACAGCTCCTAGAAACATGGCATCCGAGTCAATGTAAACATTCTAATCTCTCTAATCACATCTGGCTCCCTGAGCCCAGCTGCTGAACTCTAACTGGGGGTTATTAGAAAGCCGACCTTTGACCTTTCATATTTACAATGTCATGACTAATGAAGAGGTCAGTCTGGTTGCTTGTTAGCATGTTGAAAGAAAGAGAAAGTTGTGTTCCGTATTCTGATTTTAACCTTTGACCTCTGACTAGGAAAATCTAACCAGTTTTCCAACTGTTTTTTTTCCAGCCTGTTTCTGATACACAACATCTATGCCAGATAAAACAGATGTCAAGTCCCAGTGACCTTGACCTCTGACCGGATCCAGAAGCTCAGTTCATCCTTGGGCGAAATAAATGTGATCTTCCTTCTGGGTGCTTGTGCGTTAATGAGGAACAGACAGCCTTTAAACACAACACAACACAACACAACACACAGAAACACACCTCTAATGGAACGTTGGGTACTTGTAGACCTCAACAAACTGCACACCAGCCATCTTTTATAGTAAAATCTCTTCTCTTTTTTGCCACATTACCTTTTTCTTTGCATCTGCAGCCCTTTCTCCACGCACATGCACAGAGTATGGTGGACACAAAGGGGCTGGGGGTGAGTGGGGTAGGGGTGGGTGGGAGCTAGAAGGGGGTTAAGACTGAGAGTTGAAGGTTACAGAGGTGAACAGGACCCCTGCTGCTCTGCCTGGGGACACAAATGTCACCATGACAGATCCCGCAATAGTTAACTCCCCCTCCCCACCACCACCTCCTTTTCAACAGACAAGCAGAGACGCGCACAAAAGCCAAAGCCAAAAATTAAAAAAAAAACCACCTTATTTATTGTGAATCATTTCAGAAAATGTCAATATTTCAGGTGTGAAAAAACAGCTAAATTACTAGAAGGCCACAGCACAAACACCCCCCACCCCCATCTTTAGTCATTGTCAGGCAAAAGTGTGTTTCATAGTAGAGTTTAGAGTCATGAAGCCTTTGCTTGTCTCAAAAGGTCATAAAACATTCTTAATGTGTGAAACAGACAATAGAAGTTGTCAATTATTATTAAATATGACCGATACGGAGCCACAGAGGGTCAGGAGGATACCGAAACGGTGCACGCAAGTAAGAAAACTGCACAGCCCCGAGTCCGTAAGGTCAAAGTTCAAGTGACAGCACGTCTGCGAGGAGAAAATCAGCCGACATCTTCCTGGGTAACGGGACCATAATCATAAAAATCCTCTTTCAAAAACAGCTGCAGCAAAATAACTGCCCTGCTTCGACTTTTTACATCAACGTGGCCGCTGTGCACCGCTGGAGCTGACAGTTGGCCCAAAATGCAAACTGTTGGAGATGTTCTCATGGTCTGTCAGAGAAGTGGCTGAACCTACGCAGAACTGCTGGAAACAACAAAAAGATTGTGTTTGATGTGGCAGCAGCGGTGGTTAAACTGACAAAGGAAGCGCAACCTATAGCAACTTTCAGCCTGGCGGAGTGTAAACAGATTCAGGGGGTGAGAATTGAATTGAAATCACCTATCTGGAGATAGATTTCTCCATTCACACCCTGGGAGACGATGGAGAACAAGTGTGATGATGAGCTGGAGGAGAGCGGCCTGTCGTCCCCGTTTGGCTGCGTGTAAACAGTGCAAACCCATGTGCGTGTACGCTGCACGCTAGCATGTCCGCTGATCTCTCAGGGCATCAAGCGTGGCTCTTCTCCAACGGTCACGGCGGGAGCAGCACGCAGGAGGCCCCTGAGCCACCACACAGATCCTGGAGCCAGGCGGAGATGGTCAAAAATCAATGTTCCGGCTATTCCTGAGATGCCTCTCTTTAAGAGTCAGAGGAGGGGAGAAGAGAGGGGTTAATAGGTGAAGGGTTTGGGGAGCTGCGAGCGGGGCAACGGGGGAAGGAGTGGGAGGAGGTGAGGGGGGAGCAGGATGGATTGAGAAGAGTGGGAGGTAGACCTTGGCCTTGCTCAGCTGAGACCACTTCCTACCTCCTCAGGTGGATCATTAAACACAGCGGGATTAAGGAGAATATACTGGGTGGATGCGCAGTACATTTGCAGGAACATGCGCACTGGGGAAGTGAGAATTAGGCCTTTCCGTCCTGTAAATGATCCCACCCTACCTCTACGGTGCATCTACCGGCAGCTCAAAGTGGGCTAAGAGGAGGCATGCTAGCCTCCTCTTCTTGGCATACACACTTTGTTTCTTGGGATTTCCAAGTGGGCTAAAAAGAAGCTGTTGGCAGAGGATGCCATTCCTAATGTAGCTGGCTGGAAGGAGCAGTGGCACATGCTTCCTTATGGCCATCCAGCGTTCTAAAGGCATAAAAATGTCTTTTTTTTTCCACCTTATTCCATGAACTGGTGAATGTGCGTTGGGAGTGAATAGGGGGCCTGTTTGTTAAAAAGGCCAAATCCAATATGGTGAACAGCAGCTCCTCTGGTGAGAAGAGAGGCTGTGAAAGCCACCGGCAGCCCCTCTCCTCCATCCCTGCTCCAGAGATGAAGGGATTCAGCGCCTGCCTCTCCTTGTTCCTCCTCTCTCCCGCTCCCTTTCGCCTCCCTCTCCTCCTTCTTTCTTGGCCAGGGGTTAAACTGCTGCACTCTAACCTCCTTGGCAATGATTTCATTCACTCTTTTCTCTTGTTCATTCTCACATCTTTAAGAGAGATTTATTTCACAGTATGTAGTGGATTAGGCCTCTTCGCATGCCCTCGGACAAAAGCATTGTTTTAGCGCTAGCCTGTGCACTGTAACAGGAGGAAACTGCCGCCGCTAAGCACGCACAATGCAGCCATTGTGGGCGCAGGGCTGCAAGGACCCTGCCTCAGAGGCCGTCTAGACTTTGAGCCAGGGCCACTGGAGAAACAGAGGGAGAAAATCCCATCAGGCAGTGAAGTGAAAGTTAACTAAGGTAACCTGCTGTGAACCTGATGAAGATGTCAAGCCAACATATGGCAAAAAATGTCTATTGTCAGAACAAGGAGCTTTCTTCCCTCTGAGGGAGAGTTGGGAGGAGGAGGAGGAGGAGGATGGCTTACAAGACGGAGAAGGGGGGGTATATAACCTAAAGGAAGGAATAACTGCAGTGGTCATCGCTTTACTTCTGGATCAGCGGCCTTATTCTGACTGGGAGGGGGCCCGGCCCCTACACTCACAATTAAAGGGGTAAGAAGATTAACTGGCATCTTTCAAAGGCCAGCAGGAAGAAAAACACTCAGGGACGTTTAAAACACTTTTCCCATTCTGCCCACAAAGTCAGCCGTCCTGCGCTGCAAACAGCATTACATTTCATGCCGATTTGGTGAGCAGAGGTTCCCAGAAAAGACGAAGCTCTCAGACGATGATATGGTTCTTAGGGTTACCAGCATTGATTGGTCACACCGTGCTGCTACCAGCCAGGCCGGTGGGTGAACACTCACCACAAACAGTCAGAACAACTCCCTCCAGGATTACATGGGCTGTTTCCCTCAATGTTCTGGTGGTAATTGGCAACCATTGTTGCCTCTTCTAAGGCAACATGGTTCTTTCTTAGGTTATACGATTACACAGATACAAATAAAACTTAAGTTATAGTTTCAATAATTACACCACATTAGGCAGAAATTGGCCTGATTTTGCAGTTATTTTGATTTCTAGGGTGGAAAAACAACAACCACTAAGGTAAAGCCTGTTTCACCAGCCAAAAACATCAACTGGCAGGCTCGCGCGTGAGGCGTGCAGGCCTGGGAGACTGCTGAACTTTTTCTACATCTTCATCTGGAAAAAAAAAAATCCTAATAAACAACAGCTTCAACCACTGGAAGAGGAAGAAAGAGAGATGCACGGAGATGATGTGACCCTATTAATCCCACGTTAGTTGTTCTGCCTCTCCAGAAAAATGCTTCAGAGGGTAGGGGAGAGGAAGAGAGAAGATGTGAAAAAGGGAGAAGGAGAGGCAGAGAGAGAGAGAGAGAGAGAGAGAGAAGGATACTGTCTCCAGGCTAGTTGGGATGCAACCCAATTTCACAGCTTCACGAATGAGTGGCAAAGCATATGGATGCAACCTTTGTGACAGCCTCTGTGTATCACCACGTATCAGCCTTGATATTCCCAGTCAGATTCCATACTGGTCCAACATTATGTCAAACACCAGCTCTGCATGACTGCCTTTTCCACACACAACGCGCTGCCACTGCGCGTTAGTTGGAGAGGATGCTAGCCCGCTAAACTATAAGAAAGGGAAAAAAAAAAAAACAAAACAAGCCCACTATTCCCTCGGTGGGCTACTCTCCAGCACATCCTGCATTGGCTGTGATCCGCAGTTGCTGCGGAACGATAGAATCAAGGTAAAGCGGTAGCGTGCCCTAAAATCTGAGATGTGACCCAGATATTTATTCCAAAACAGATGGAGGAGGAACGGAGGGTTGACAGCCGAATCTTGGTAGCGTGTGGAATGGTGACGATTCCATTGCTAGCTGCTCTCTGGTTTCAGACTGCTTCTTCACATAGGAACGTTCTTCTTTCCATATGGTCCAACCATCCTGCCTCGCTGATGAAACGTCTATATGAAGACAGCAGATAAATGGCTAATATGCATGAATCTAACACCCATCGCGAGGATCTCACAGGTCCGCTTCAACAGACAACCGCGTTTCTCGTTGGCATCAAATTAGGCAGTTATCAAATCCCAACAAGAATGCAGGCTATTCTTCCCATTTTGTGGTCCTGTGACAGAAACTAGAGTCTGAGAAGTCCGACAAAACAGATGTGAAAGTAAAACTTACGATTTAGACAATAGCAGGGCTCGGGTCACTGCCGCTCGGCTACACGTGCTTAGGGGAGAGCTCCTCCTCGCCTCTTTGAGGTGGTGGCTGCAGCATCAGATGAAGCTCTGTGTAGCACAGCAGCTCCTTGAGGTGAGGAGGGGATCGATCTCACTTAATGTCACATGGCACGGCACCCAGAGGCAGCTGCATGGCGCTGATGACAGTGCAAAGCCTTGCCTTTGGCGGCTACATGCTCCGTGCTGCCGAGCTGTGATTTGAAGTTTCACATGTAAAAGGCTGACAGACAGACAGACAGCTCTCAGTCAGGCAGTCGCGCACGCACAGTTTCCACAAGCATGACAACACGCCTTCATGTTTGAAACCTGCACAATATTGCCTAACCCCCCCCCCCCTCCAAAAAGACCAAAAAAAATCCAAAAACGTGGGGGACTGAGTGCTCTGAACTGAAAAAATACAAACCAGATAATGTCTATGAATAAAATATTAACAGGCACTTTTCAGTCAGGAGTAAGGACCTTTAACAGAAAATGATTATATTTATTCTGTATTTAGAGATAGAAATAACAGCAACTTCCATTATTGTAGAGAAAGGAACAAAACCAAACCCTGTTATGGTTGAGAAGTATCTGACAGTGAGAAACACATCAGTGTGTGTCCGGTGGGGTGGAGAGGTGGGCTGGGGGGGCTTGAAAACAAAGACACCCTGGATGAATTACATGATTTGCAATGATAAATGGTCTCAGACACTCGCAGCAGCATCAAAACTGACCTAAATTTCCTTGAAAAATAGGCCAGAACCCAAATTAAGGGCCAGTAGGAGCACTGGACAGACAGACACACACACACACACACACACGTAAATGGCATCATCTTCACTGTAATTGTTTGGCATCGGGCAGCACGGGCGTGGAGAGACGTAGCCTGGGGGCGTAGCTGTTGACGTGTAAACAGCCAGAAAAGGAACCGAGATGACAGGCTCGTACCACTAGTTCTGCTTGACTTGGGTTTGGCCCCCGACCACAAACCCAGGCTGTAACGGACAGCAGTCTACGTGTCAGCACACCAGCACTCGTGCCATGTCAATAACTGGCCTGATTCCCTTAATTGCCGGAGAAAACACCGTCCTGCCTTTTCATCATTCCTCTTCTGGATCATTTCGCATCAGTCTACATGTCAGCTGCTCCCTGAGACCAGAACACAAGCGCGCCCGGTGTAAACAAGCACAGCCATTAGCTGCTTGTTTGTTCATCTAAGAACGGAGCTTGAAGGACGATCCTCCATCCTGCCCTGCGGAGTGAATTACGCCTCCTTGTATTTGGAGCTGCACGTATTAAAATACACGAGACGCCCGCTATACTTCCAAATCAAGGCGTGTTTGGAGTTTTAAAGTCCAAAAACATTCACAGGTTAGCTGGGAAAACCTCGGAGGAAGAGGTGTCTCCTTCCACATGGCCGGAAGCTAGCGTTAAAAAGCTCCGCAAGAGAATCGCAAAAGTCCACACATATTTGAGGAGAAAAAAAGAAAAAGAAAATCCAATTCACCAGACTACAAAAGATTAACGTCACCGACGGCACATGTAAGTGGCGCCGCGCTAATCCTGCTCATTTGCAGGCTAAACTAGGCCACATCGGTTTTAGTTGCATAAGAAGCCGCCAAACGTGGTGTTATGACTCGTAATGTTTGCTTGTATCTGTGCAGGCGTGCGTGTGTGTGTATGTGTGTATGCTGGTACAGGCTGGTGCCATCTGTGCTGGACATACACACTTCTGGCCTCTTCCTGGCAAAGGGAGCCTCTGCCTCAATGGTGACGCTACCGCTTTCGGCTGGACGTAATCCTAGCCTTTGCTTTTGTTTTCAAATGTGTAAAACTCTCCTCTGGACCGCAAATCAAACGTGGCCACGCGGGAATAAGTTCATCTGCCAAGGTACACATTCCGCACGCGCCGCCGCCAACAACAGTGGAGGTGAAGCGAGGAACCTTCTCTGCGTTTATCAAAATCATCTGGTTCTGAATCATTGATCAGGGCGCTCCTCTTCCTCCTCTTCCCCGCCGAGGGAGGAGGAGGTCTAAAAATAGCCGCTGAGCGTCTATGCCTAGAAGTCTCTCCCAGTCTGGCAGCGTGACTGAATTCTGATGAGGCTGCTGCAGCTTTTCCAGCCTCTCCGCCGCATGCGGAGGCGCAAACGCGCGTACATGTTCGACGCAACGGAACGCGCAGCTGCTTCTCGGTCGCACACAGATAAACAGAACGCGCCTGGAGATTCCGGCGCCGCGTCGCCTTTTAGGAGCGCCTCCTCAGCAGATCCAGCGTCTCCTCCATCACCCAGCGGCCCAGGCGTCCACCTGCCGCTGTCTGGATTCTACTAAACATGGTGGAAAAAGGGCAGATCAGACGGCGCACGTAGATCACAACCGGCTTCCCACCGACACCGGGCCTGGATTAGGGTTCTTTGCAGGACCCCGGTTCTAAAAACAGAGGAACGGTATAAGGAACATATAAGGCTTCACTGTTCTTGGGTGGAAAAGCATTAGCGCCTACGCTAGCAGGGGATTTCTTCAAATGTGGTCGGTAATATACTGGCGAGGAAGTTTAGACACTTCCTTTAGCAGAAACGGATACATGACAAGAGATGTGCGATATCTGATTCTGGGTAAAGAAACCAATTTACGCTGCTCGTGAGGCTGAAAGTTAAGCGAAAGCAGGAAGGTCATGAGACAAGCTGGGTGTGAGACCCCGGGTCCTCTGAGGAAAGGGTGTGGAGAGTGTGGCCTCTCTAATGACCAATCAACACCCTCTTTGCTGCCATCAGATCTACTAGTACCCGATGCCCCCCCAGCCCCCCCAACCAGACCGATGAGGGGGCCAATTCTGACTTTTCAGAGTTCCAGCTTTTCTAAAAGTTCTGCTACGCAGGAGTTTTGCTCCATCTGTACGAAGGCTTGAAAATAGGAAATCGACTGAGTCGGGCGGAAGAACGGAGGGTGTCGAAGACCGGCGAGGAGCCGCAGCCGGTTACGAAGCAGGGTTTAGAGGAAGTGAAGCCTGATGGGCGGGGGACCCAATACCTATATGACATGAACTGATAAAACGATACAAGTATTATGATAGAAATGCAAGAAACATCATCTCTACTGTCTGCCAAGGTCATCAAAGTAGGAGGATAGTGATAAAAGACATAAATATAATAAAATATTCATAGGCAAGGACAAACGCAGGGAGCAGCTTGGAGGGAACGACTGGCCTCACAGGGGTTTGCTTTCCATCATTTTTGCAGGGAAGCCTCAACACCCTGTCCTCTAATTGCAGCATGAATGTTGCTATAAAACTAATATGCTGATCTATTAAGTTTATAGCTTTGTTACTGGGAACAATCTGGCTGGAGGCAGCAGGCGAGGACAGGTAGCATCTGTCCCCACCTACTGCTTTGGCAGCGTCGGCGTCATCTGCGAGCTTTGGCAGCGTCTTGGAAGCACATCAATATGGCTTTATGTAGCCAGGGCTGCTAGTTGCTAGCATGCCAGTCACGCTCTCAGGCAAGGCTCGCTCGCAGGCCGGGCATCCGCAGAGCAGCGAGCCAACAAAGCTAAGTGGAACAGAGCTGCGGCTGAACAGGGAGGCCAGGTCTCGGCGGACCTGCACGGGGAAAAAGAGCCAGTGTCTCTTCACACAGCCACGCTTAGATGCGCAGGGCCAAGTCCAAACACGAACACCACCACCACCACCACCACCGCCACCACCACCACCAGCAGCACTGTGGCTCTGAGCTTTGTTTTCGGCTTTTTCAACCATTTTTTTTTAAATGTTGACGCTCTCCCAGACTTTCACTTTTAAAAAGATACAAACTGCGCCATGTCAAGCTTCCGTCTATACCTGCGCCATCGCCCTTCGTTAAACTTCGTTCTAAATGGCGTGCCAGCAACCAACTTTCTCCCTGGTGGCCTGAAAACGGCTGATGTGAAACCCTGCGAGTCAGACTTTAATGGGTAAAGATTTAAGGGTTTCTCCAGCGGTCCGAGCGCAGGCGACAACTGATAACGCTGGACTATTTCCATGTTTCCTCCACGCTGAACCTTCAGACATTACCACTTGTTATTACACCCTGAGGGGAAAAAAGCATAAGATGGCCTTACTATTTATGTGATGACCTTTCAAAAAGGGTTTCCAAAACTAAAACTCCCTTCCTATTTATAGAACCCAGTGGCCACATCATTTATGTGCCACCGGTAGAGCTGAAGGTTCCCCATGGGGTGTGGTTGTTCATAAAAGCTCTTCTTTTCATTTATCCCCGCTTGATTATTTACTGATAACCAGCAGTCTGGGTGATCCCATTCAAAATGTTAACACTCATTGGGTGATCTATCTATTCTGCATGAGGCCTTTAGAGTGAAAAAGACTTTAAAACACACCCGTTTTTTGCAGTGTTGCTGCAGCGCTGGAAGGCGTAAAACGCACTTAACACAGGAAGCTGGGGGACAGCTGACCAAGAGAAAAGTTCACCTCTTTCGTTCTGACTGTGAGAAGGACTCGTCTTTAGGTAGAGAGAACGGACAGCAGCAGAAGTGCAGAAAAACATCCACGTATTTAGATCTTGTCTTCCCTGATCTGGGAGTAGATTGGAGAAATATGAGCAAGCAAAAACCCTCTGCCACCTCTCAGAGCCGCCAACAGCTCTTTGCCACGTTGCTATGACAATTTAATTATAGTCAGTGCTCGCACTGTTGTTTATTTCCCAGCGAAGATGAGTGGGAAGATAAAGTGTGAAGGTGGTGTTTTTTCGGCTGAGTTTCGAATAACCAGCTCAGAGAGAAAACGGCTCCAGTTTGTGGTGAGTGACTGAAGTTTCAGGGCTGATCATAGCTGAGATAATATGACTGATACTGGTGCTTCCAGCTCAGAGGAAAACACAGGAGCCCCGCAGAATTCAATAAAAGTACCCGCACGGTTTGGTGGTTACACATTCTACCCAACAGAATAACAGCAAAGTGTGGAGACTCATTAGGGATCCAAGTTAAAACACGTATCAGCCAAAGCCAAAGAAAAAAGAGATGATTTCTAATGGAATCATCTAAAACCTAACAAACCCCAGTTCGTTTTAGTGTATCTTGTCTAAACTCCTATCCAATCAGAAAACAGCTCACATGATCACATGTCTGGACTGGTTGTGTACATTCCTCTTGACTCGAGGGGCGTGCAAACATGGCTCTGCAGCTGGGCTCCAGGGAGCCCAGGTCCGGATATGAATCTGACCCCGGATCATAAGCCGGGGGGCGGGGGGGTTGGTTATTACAGCGCAGGCCGACAGTTTATGAGTCGGGTTGAAAAATACGGAATTAGAACGAGATCCGAGGACAAGTTTGAGTCAGCTCTGGACAGCTCAGCAGCTGCATCCACCCAACACCTCCTTAACGTCGGTCGAGACGGGCCGGCGTGAGACAGCTGCTGGAATGTGCACAGAAAATGCTTTTACAGGGTCAAGACTTATGGGTGACACGGCAAATTGATGCGAAGCCTAGGTTACACTGTACTTTATTAAAGTAGACCACAAGGGGGTTCTTTATTTTGCAACGGCAATTTCCTTAACAGTTTTCGCCCCGGCCGCCGCTGCTGTAATGCGACCGCCGTAAACAGGCCCGGCGTACCCTGCTGACCTGAGCCAGAGCCTTCCAAAGCAATCGGTACCGTCAGGGTCTCCAGAGAAACGCTGCCGCAGGATGACTTACGGTCAAAATCAGCCACATAAATAAGGGACGCAGGCATGCTAAGGCACAGGCCTCGCAGTTTGGAGACCTTCTGGAGCCCTCGGTGGGACGTTGTGGAGGACCCATAATGACCCACCAGGCTTGATTGATCTGGGCTTGATCACAGCGTTTCTGTTGGCCTCAGTCTGCAAATGTCCCACAAGAAGCAGATCCAAAAGCCTCACAATTACTCCACGTGCGCCACAAACTATCTTTTCATCAGTATTACAAACAGACCACTGTCGAGCACACAAACACAGCCATCCAGAAGGGTCACTCTCACGGGTAGATTCACTATTAACAAGCCCAGTCCTGATAATGATGACAGACATTTTTTACTTCCTCAGTCTTACTGAATGCTACCCAGAAATTCAGATCATTCTTGTTCACTGAGTAAATAAAGTGTTGGGGCATTTACTAATTAAAAAAAGCACCTACCCTCTTTTTCAGATGTCGGACAGACCACCTGAAGAACCAGATCAAACGTTCTTTCTGGGTTCTCCCTGGAAAAAAAACCAAAATGAATCAGCCAGAGGATTCTAAAAAATTAAATTAGAGCAATAAAATTATTTTCTGCACAGACCAATTGTAGACAATCAACAGCCTGTCGTTTAATTATTCTGCGCTGAAGAAAAAGCTCCGTTTTCTTATCTCGGACAAACTTTGAACAGGGGATTCGGGTCGCGGCCGCATGTAACCGGTGGTTGTGTAGCCGAGATGCTAACTGCTGCTGTGGGGCAGCAGACTGACCCAGATACTGTCGAGCCAGCTGGCCTGGTAAATCCGCTGCTGGACGGGGCGAAAAATCACGCCAAACATTGCCGTGTGTTTCACCTCCGACTCGCAGTTTAGGCGATCGAGGGACGCGTTAGCCGCTAGCTTGACAGTACCGTACCGAGAAGCGTGCGCGTGAGTTGAGTGCGTTGACGTGAAACTCGGAGTTCTTACTTTATTCTGCTGTCCATGGTTTTGCTACAACATCGCGACAACTCCGTGCTGTCTGCGGCTCTGCTCTGCGGGCTGCCTGGAGGTATTCCCGGCTCGTCCTTCCGCTCTCTATCGGCTCTTTTTCAGTCTTATCGGAAGCGGGTGGTAAGCTGCCACGACATCGCGTCCGGAGGGTGCAGTGTCGCTGCGGTCGTCCGCCCGTCCGTCTGCCGTGAACACAGCCCGGACCTCCAGTGTGAGAAGCACGGTGTTTATTTCCCACAACAAACGCCACACCAGGAAGTGCCGCTGTCAAAACCTCCGTGACGTCAGCGCGTCAGGTGACGCGTCCCTGGCCGCGGCCGCCGCTGCCGCTGCCGCGTCTGCCGCTACCGCTGCCGCTCCGCCGCCGCCGGTGCTGCTACCTGCCTGCAGCATCTTCCTCCCTTCCTCTTCAGATGAGTAACGAGCATGATAGTGTAGGCAGAGCTGAGCCGGGTGATTCATCCTTCTGCTGTTTCCCAGTGAGACGCCATTATTAATTCAATAATTGTGGATGCTCCAGCCGTAAGGAGGTCAATCCCAAAGTGGGGTTCTGGAACTAACAGTTAGGCTTTCCAAAATAAAAGGTAGCTGCTTCCATTTAAAAAAAAATATTGTTTTATTGTTAATATTATGATTTTTTTGTTTGTTTTGTTTTGGTTATTAAGTGGAGCCGCAGTCATTCGACAAGGACAAGATCTTAATATTAGTATGGCTAACTGGAGCGAAACCCATTTGTGCTCCTATGAAAACAGAACAGAAACTGGTGCCTTTCCAGTATGCATCCAGTATTTTTACTTCTGACTCCAGTGCTCAGCAGTTAGTCAGTAATGCAGTTAATCACTCACAAGGTTTAGAAAAGCAAAGCCCCATCCCACATCACTGACCTTGTGCTCAGTTTACGTTCACCTCCAAGGTCTTTTCTCAAACCCATGGTATTGCTTTCCCATAGCAAGCAAATGTGCTAGTTTTCTATGAGTACTAATGGGTATTTGAATATATGCATAGTTGTGCATGTGCGTGTAGAATATGGTCTCTGTACTATGAAATTCCTCTGCTGTGTTGGCTGTTTTCTTTTCAAAGTAAAAATAAATGAACAAAAAAAACAACTTGTCCTGGAGAGCTGATCAATCAAAGTCATGTTGCTTTCATTAGTCAGCATATTGTGGAATTACCTGCTCCGTCACAGCTGCCACACAAGCAGATATCTGTGAGATGAGACTTTTGCTGTTTTTTCTTTTTTTTTTCCCTCAATATGTTGTGATGGTGTGATTAATGTTTCTATTTGTGAGTCCAATCAAACAAAATGCAGACCAATCAGAAAATGAGGCAAATACTACTTGTCAGTAGTATTATTCTGTTTTATTGTAGCCTTTTTATTTACAGGAATCAACGCATAATATTGTTGGAAGTAAGAAGACCATGATCAAATGTGGGTGGGGGTTAAAATAGAGCTTAAGGATAAAAAAAAAAATGTGTATCCTGCACAATCCCAGTGCATTAACTATATTAAAAAAAGCAATTTGCATATGAAAGTAAAGGACGACTGCACAAGGTTTCTTATGAGAATCAAAAATGTCTTTTAACTGGCTATGTGTAATTTGACTGTGGGTAACTTGACCCCTGAGTGTCAGTCAAAAGACACTTGTCAGCTTTCATTATCCAGAATTCCGTGGTGGACTCACCATCAGAGGCGGCTTACAGCAGCGGATAACCTTGAAAAGACTCATTAATGTCCAGTCATCAACCTTGCAGTTGGTCCAAGCTACAATTTCACCCGAAATGTGTTTGCTCTTTTCATCATATTCGATATTGTTCTCTTTCTCTCTGTTAGTTTATTATTTTCTGTTGTTTGTCGGCGTGCAACCCTCAGGAATGTGTCAGTCTCTTTTTGCCGAAAGGGAACTGCGCAGGCGTGACCAGTAGGGGCGCTGTCGAGGCGAGCGGTGACGCGCTGGTCACATGACGCCAAACAAGGAAGTGAAGAGACTGGCCGGTGAGAGGGAGGCAAAAGTACACAAAGTACAAATAGTGTGTGAGATTAACTTAATCCATTATCACGGGTCAATGTAGTTCATCCGGGATGCCCCGTCTCCGTGTAAACTAAAGAACATTTCAAGCAGAGCATGATTTACCCGCATTACCCGGGCAGAGCGCTCATCAGCAGACTCCCTTTTCTGTGTATGCGGTGGAATCAACGACCTGTAACCATGTCGGTCACAAATCCCTCGGAAGAAAGCTCGGACCCGGTGAAGTGTTCGGAGAGGAGCGCGGACAGAAGCGTAGCAGAGCCGCTGGCAGACGGCAGCAAGGCGGGGGGAGAGAACCGGGCGCCGGGCGGAAGGCTGGCGGAGGAGCAGCTGACCATCCATAACCTCCACAGACAGGCGTGCCAGGTAAATCAGGCACTTCAGGAAGCTCTCTTCAGGCCCATCAGCCCTTAATAACATTGCTATTCAATTCCATAAACAGGAGATTTTCAGATTCATCCTGTTTAATTTAAAGGAATCCGCAACAGTCCAGACTAGTATTCCAAAGTCCAGCGGGGCAGATTTCCACACAGCACCACTTTAACTGATCTGGTCATTTACTGGTTGGTTTGACAAGAACAAATGTGGAATATGTCATTGGTAGATGCCACTGTTTTTCCTGTTGGCCGTGAAAACGCGGATGGCTCGTACTTCCCCACTTCCGGTGCAGGTCATGATGGTCATCGTTTCTGTCAGATCCATCCCATTCGCCACATCTTCCCAGGAGCCAGCGAGCTGTGCGGGCCCGCGGGCGTCTCTGTTGGAAATATTGCGCTCCTGAGTGCAGATGAAGCTGCGACCTGAGGAGCCTGGAAGGACCAGGGTGGGAAAAAGCACAATGAGGAGAGGGGACGCCGCTGTGCCAGCTTCACTATGCGGCCCTGCCGCGCCATGCGAAATGACAGGTCGTGTCACCCAAAGGCCCCGGGGCCTTTCTCCCTTCATGGCCTGTCACAGCTCCCCAACTAGTGGGCTCTCACTTTGAAACAGACTGAGAGATGACATTTTGGAACTTCCCAAGGGACGGCAGAGGAGTGGAGTGTCGCCCACTGGCTGAAGGTGTTTGTGCGGCCCAGTGAGATCAACAAAGTACAAAAAGAAATGCAGCGAAAGTCTGTTTTTGGCCAAAGAAAATTCTAGAACGTCGGTCTAAAAGCGCGGCGTCGGCCTGTTGATCTCACCTAATGCATTCAACACAAAAGGCAACGCTGATTAATTAGCAACATCACAGGACCGAGAGCGTCTTACATCTGTTTGTGTGCTTAGAGGTCGCCCGGCCCCTCTGCACCTCGACCCGAAGCAATCTGTCTCACGCGTGTGTTCGTATGCAATCTTTGGGAGTGTATACGTGCTGTATAAGCTTTATGTATGCAGGGGGGCACACTCCAGAATACGTCTGTGGATGTTTTTCTCATTAAGTCCTAATATGTGTGCTGTGTGCAGGCGGAGCAGCAGATGTACGTGGACCCTTCCAGTGGGTACAAGGTGTTCACTGAATATGCCCACCTCCGGAGAGGGAAGTGCTGTGGCAGCGCCTGCAGACACGTGAGCTCTTTGTTTGCGCTTGGACCAGGTTCTGTGCTCTTCCCTTTGTTCTGAGGGCTCCAGCCTGACTCCACGTTAGGGTCCGGGAAACCGTCGATGTGTGAGGATGTGCGCCCGCATCACCAACCCGACCGGGCGCAAACCCACTCTTACCTCATTCAGATTTAATTCTCTTGGATTCTTTTCACATTATGTAATGTTAGAACGGGATTCAGTCTTTTCCCTGGTCATGTGACCTGAAGGGGAACACATTAGCGCTTCAGCTCCATCCAGACCTACAGCCACGTTCTCTCCAGTCCTTCCTCACCCTGTACATCTCAGGTTTGTCTTCCCTCTTTCCGTCTTTCCTGTCCGAGGCTGAATCCCACTCTTTTCTCCCCTAGTGTCCGTACGGCCAAGTGAACGTGAAGGACCCTGCGAAGAGGAAGCTCCATAATTCTCTGTTTTATGTGTAGACGGTGGTGACAAAAGGAAGACGTCTGCCAGCGGTGGAAGCCACGGTGTCGTTATTTATACCTCTTTTTGCGGTAAATGATGAAATACGGCTGGTGTCGGTGAAATAACTACCTCCGCTGAATCACAATGACTGTCAGGATCGTTCTCATCCAGAGCAGGTCTGATAGCAGCAGCTTCACAACCAACGAATCCTCGGAGTCATTATCATTTCGTTATCTTTTGCTGTGTTTTCGCTCCTGTACGTTGTCCAGTGAAATGCCTTCAAGCTCCGCTGCTCATTTCTCTGCTATTTTGTGTTATTCTCTTCTTCTGATGCAGTTACAAGGGTGGTGGGAGTATGGAGATGAAACTAAAAGAGCATTTCAGATCTCTGCCCTCAAGATAAAGGGCACAAAAGAGAAAGTAACCATCGACAGTCAGACAAAGGCTTGCTCTTTTGCTTTGCATCGCTTGTTATTTTCTCCCTTGAACGTATGGCCGCGCGAATATTAGCACCGTTTACACTCACGCAAGTGCTGGACCGGACCCTCTACCTCGGACTGAAAGAGTATGCTGGTAAAAATAAGCAGGGGCCAAAGGTCAGGCCGTGTACTTGGCTGCTCCGCGTCCCCGCCGCTTGATGGAATCAGGCTGTTAACAAACACGCCACCGACATCAACAGCAGCGCTTCCCACCGGATCCACGGCTCAGCCTCGCGGCGGCGCCAGGCTACGCCGCGGCCCCCCCGCGGCTCCTCTCCTGAGCCGCAGCCTAACGAACCGCCGGGCCTTGCCATCCCAGTACCGCGGTGGAAATAATAGGCTCAAGCAGAATAAAGCTTGCATTAAACTGGCCGCCGTCGCCCACGGAAACGGTGCGAGGTGAGGTCAAGCGCTCATCGCGCTCCGCCTGGACACGCAGCTAGCCTGGACAGGCGGCTAGGCCGAGCCGTGCCTCTGGGCGTCGGCTCGGAACCCGCCACACACGTTGGTCCGTCTCTGCCTGATTGGGCAAACGGTGTCGGGATGAGAGGATGTGTCTGCCGCGGACACACGCTCCTGCTCCTTCCCCGGCAGGAGCGTCCCAAAGGCGAGCGTTTAGTGATGCTAGCAAAGCCCGGCGAGCGGCTACAAGGAGAGCGCTGATCCCTACAGTGCTGGGGAGGACAGGATCGGGCGGACGCCTCGTCGGCCTGGTTGCGAGGCGGATTTATTTGGTGTTATTCTTAAAGCGAGGCAGCGGAGCGTGCGGCAGCAACGTTTCTGCAGCGGGATGGTGAAGGTGTCACACTCGTCAAGTACCTGGGCCCGCTTGCCTGCTGCGGCTCTGCGCTCTTGCCTGGGGACTTGTCTGTCACATTAAGTAGATGCATTGCCATTCAGGGTCTCGACAGTCCCGCAGCCTGACCATGAAATAGGCCAACTTTCATGGCCGCCTCATCCTTCCGTGTCCTCCCAATCTAGCGATGGCACTGTTGGATTCCTTCCTTTTTTTTCCATGTTTAGCAGTTGCTGGCTGAGACAAACAACACAGGATTTCCCTTTTTTAGAGAATGTTGCTCCAATCTGAACCTGTTTTCTAGATTAATAGTCTGGAAATGAATGTTCTGTTTGAGGTTTCTCTGAAAAGTGCGGGCTAATGTCTTTTTTTTTTTGTATTTATTTTAAAAAGACACATTTTAGGCTACTAACACATTTAGCTTAGCTAGATTTGGCTGAGTTTTGAAAAAAAATTTATATGTATATTTAAAACCTTCATCATTTAAATACAAAAACGTGACAAAAAAGAGGAACAGTTTTTGCTGAAAACATAATGAAATTGTAGTGATTTTGCAAATGTTTTGTACAAACCAGGATCATTTTAAAAGATGGGAATTGATCCGGTCACTCCATCCCTCACACGCAAAGTCGATTAAAGGATGTTTGCGGCTTAATCACATTTCTGGGTCTGTGATTGCTAATGGCTCCTCGTGGAACTGGGCCCCTGTTTTTCCCCGCACACTTGTACAAATTAAATTCAGCCGAGCAGACGTGCGTGTTGTTTATTTCAGGCGTTTTGGACTGAACATCTCTGACCTTCAGCGGGAGCATATGCTGCGCGGAGCGACGGCGACGGACCATGTGCCGGTGACACTAGCCGCAGAGAAAGAGGCAGAGCAGTCCAGTTTGGAACTGAGACCAGACAGACTCCAGTCACAACCAGTTGACAGGCCAAGAAGCTTCTCTGTCAAAACCCCCACCCTCAAACAGGCGCTAGCCCTCCGGCCAGTGGACCCAAACGCAGTCAGTTCCAGCGCCTCCACCACCGTTGGCCAGAGCGGCCGGGAATTGACGTAGGCCTGGCAGAGGAGGGGGGGGGGACCATCTTGAGTGTCAGGCGTATGATGGCTGAAAGGAACATCACTCTCAGCAATTGGCCAGGCACCGCTTTGAAGGTCCGGGGGCGTGTGCACATGTGTATACGCGCACATTTGTCTTGATATTCAAGCAGCATTTGAGCAGCCACTACATCAACGTCTGCTCTCTCCACACAGAATATGTCAGCTCGCCTCGGGGCAGCAGCCTTCACAGTGGTCATATGGACAAGCCCGTCCCTGTGATGGGAAGACACACACGGCCGCCGGATGACAGTCAGGGCACCAGATTCCTTTGGACAGACGTGGCTGCAAATAGCACAGGGGAGCGGTTCCTCCCTCGGACCGCAACTGGTGGTCAGGCTCATGCCAGGCCGAGCGGCCGCCGCCAGATGAGCCCGGATGAAAGCGAGCGGGCAGCAGTCGCGGGCGCCCAGACGCCCCGGGAGCCCTTTCTCCAGCCAGTGGTTCCCCCTCCTGGAACCGTTCAGTCACGTGACCCTGCCCTGACTCAGAAGCCATTCTTTAGCTCCGGCTTTGATTGGGTCTCTCCTCCAGGTTAGCCTGTTCTCCTGTCTGAGATGAGCAGGTGATGGAGGAGGGAGGCAGCGCGTGCTGGATGCAGCCTCGCTCACAGCCGCCTCCTATGAAAAAGCTGCTCTGCCCGGCGAGGTTAGACAGCGATAAAGAACATCCATCTATTATGTTTTCGTGGCCTTTCTAGTGTGGCCAGATACGGACTAATACGCGTACCGTTCCCCAGGAGGATACTCCGTCCCCGGAGGAGGAGGTGGGGGGGTGGCGGCGGGTGGGTGGAGGTGGCAGTAGGCAGGGGGGGAGGGAGGGAGGGAGGGAGGGGAGGCAGCAGTTGGTGTGCAGAGAGCAGAGGCTCAGGCTGGCTAGTTAAGAGCTTCTCACTCCTATCCTCCATCTGCCAGGGACCAGGGTTGTGATTTGAGCTCCAGCAGAGCAGAGCAGGGACTAGATCGAAGGGAGAGGTGGGGGGTGTGTGGGGGGTGTGTGTGTGTGTGTGGGGGGGGGGGTTGCCCCCCCCCCCTTAGAAGAGAAAAGAAAAAAAAAAATTGACCTGGGGAGGATTGAGATGCCTCAAAGATGTATTTTTCCATCCCAGCTGTGCATTTTATTAGCGGTTAAATATGCGTCTTGATGTTTTTCCTCACTAATTCCGAAGCCAGGTCCACTGTGTGTATGGAAATCTTTCCAGGATATCTCGCGGTCCTCACGCCCACCCTGCCCGGCTCATGTGACTGAGCCTGGGCGCTCCACTCCTCCCTCTGTTCCTGCTCCCCACCCTCCCCAGGCCCCCCTCCGTGCTCCTCTCCTCCATCCTGTCAGTGTTCAGCCCGCGGTTGGCTTCCCGGCGCCGCGGCGGATCCTGTGGGTGTCACTGGAGGTGACCTAGAAATGATAACTCCAGATGAACCCTGGATGCGCCGTAATCCAGCCGCCTCCCTGGCTGGAGCTGGGAGCGCGGCCTGGCCGCCGCAGAGCCCTGGGTATCGTGCGCGCAGAGGGCTGCGCGTCGTGGCGCACAGCGAAATGGATCTCAGTGGCGTTGCATTATTGATGAGATACATTGTGATGTCAGCCCAGGCGGAAGGAGCAAAGCAAAATGACTGTTAGCGCCGAGGCACATGATCATTTATGCAGGCAGTACAGAGGTGTAATTAATTGTCACTCTTTGCTCCCGTCCCCAGTGCACGCTCCCAGTCTCCCAGTCACTTGTTGTCAGGTGAAATCCATATACCTCGGTGTATTGTTCTGCAAGGGTGAGTTCCTTTAAGACACCCTGTTTTATACATAACATGTAAATAGAACTCCAGCGCCCAACACTCAACAGTTTTCTGCTCTTTCGTCAGGGCGTCGTTTAAAGAGTCGGATGGATGAAGTCTGAGGAACCGACCTTGCTGCCATAAAACGGTGAATTGGTGGAAAACCCAGCAGAGAGCAGAGGCATTTATAGGCTATGCCGCATTAATATTTACATTCAGTTTTTATTATTGAATATTAATGAATTAAATATTTAATTTGGATACGTTTTTTTTTATTTATTAGTTGTTCCAGGAGGGCAGGTAGTCAACGAGCAGAATTATTACTGAATTCATGAATTTGACTTTAGCAACTTTATATATATATATATATATATATATATTTATTTTTTAAAAGATATACAGGTGTGCAGCTATTGTCACAGTGTTGCTGTTTTAGGAAAATAATATCTACTGCATGATTTTAATGTTAGTGTTAAATGTTATTACAGAAACGAGGGTTGATTTTAAAAAAAACACAAACCACAAAAGCACTTTTCTGAATGTACATAATTTCAGATTTGTGTGACTTTGCTGATT
>CAAE01014609.1:279881-295543 GCA_000180735.1 Tetraodon nigroviridis
TTTCCGCCCCTGGGTGCAGCGCTCCTGCATATTTAAATGAAACCTCAGGTAGGATTCCACCAGACACGCTTCTGGAGGAGAAAACAAAAACGCCGGATGAACGACACAGATTTGGCCTGTTGACGCCGGGATAAACTCCGGTCAGGAGTTACACCGGATACGAGGACGCGCGAGACGGCAGCACCAGCAAGGAGACAAGGAAGCAGATTATCCACACCTGGAAGAGGGCGGAGACAAGGACAGGTGAGGGAGGAAAGAACGCATTAATGATCAGCTCCGAAACAACCTTCCGAATGGAAATTTGATTACAAAAAGAGAATCCCTCATGCAGAAGGACATTCCTACGTTTGAATTAAACAACATCAGCCAATAAATTAAAAAAAAAAAGGCAGGAAAAAGTTTCCTCCTGGTTAAAGTGTCAGATCAGCGTGCAGAACCACTTTTGGAACAACAGGAATTCAACACAATTATGAAACAGTTTTCCTCCAAACAGATGTGGAGGCACGTGTGTTGAACTGGAGGATCTCTGGGTGCAGCTACCCTCGCAGTCTGATGCATTACTTTTCATCCATCCATCTAATTATTCCCTCAGAAACCTGAAATTTGAAAATACAAAAGACCGTCCCTATCTGTCACCGAGCGCCATTGATCTTATTGAAAGAAAATGTGGGTGTAGAGAAAACCCAATATAACTCACGCCATTAAATTCCGCACAGCATTATTCACAGGCGGAATTGACAGATTTCTGTGAGACGTTTCTTTTAATCTTCAACTGTTGTTGAAGGAAAAGGGTGGGGGGAATCCTCCACTCCAGGCATCTCTCCCTTTTTCTGTATTTGCAGAGAGGTTAACAAAAAAGGCTATTGAAGTAGGAAGAAGAAGAAAAACACAATCCCACCTAACTTGTTGATTATTAACCACCGGGATGGGAAGCAGACAGATGTGTTTCTCCTGCATCAGCAGTGTTTGAATTGTCAGTCTGAAATCAGCGCCGAGGCTGCTATCAAAGCAGCCTAAGCTGATCAATTCCAGATGCTCTCACCATCCCTGCGAACCCGTTTTCATCAATGATAGTCCAGAACTCTGTGTGTGTGTGCGTTAGAGGGTCCATTATTGTTTCTGACACATTTTTTAGTGACTCTAACACCAAACACCAAACCGAAAAGACTGGCTCTTATTGGTGAGATATTCAATAATTCAAACAACCAATTAATCTCCAATCAGCATGAAGTTGGTGTCACTCTCCAAAGGTTACAGGGAGCACAGCTTCACTGCAAACGTTCAGTTTATCAGCTTCACCAACACATCAGCAACTTATGCTGAATGAGCTAACCTAAAATTTAACTGAAAGGATTAGGGTTAAAATGTTAAAGAGTGGTGTAATAGAAAAAATAGACTGGCAAAATAGATTAAATGTTATTTTTGTCCTCATTAGTTCTTGACAAGTAGCAGAAATTTCCTTGGAACGGATAACCCCACATTATAAATTGGGGATTTTTTTTTTTTTTTCAATATTGCCGTTGTCCTTCAGCATTTGAGGCATCAATCGGTAAAACAAAGGTTTATTTATCCCACAATGGGGAAAATTGTACTGTTCTAGCTGCAGCGTACGTGGATAAATATTGGAAAGACTTACAAGAACAACAGAACAACACTTCTGA
The DNA here is from genome assembly GCA_000180735.1 of Tetraodon nigroviridis. Taxonomy (NCBI): domain Eukaryota; kingdom Metazoa; phylum Chordata; class Actinopteri; order Tetraodontiformes; family Tetraodontidae; genus Tetraodon; species Tetraodon nigroviridis. The sequence goes on from CAAE01014609.1 coordinate 281,543, forward strand.
GGCCTCAACAATGTCATAAAATGTCCTGCGGAGAGCCCTGTTGAGCAGGACAGCTCTCACCCAGATTTTTAAAAAGTCCACTATCCCAACAGTGACTAATGGAAAAGAAATAGAGTTCATTTCCATAATTCTGTAGATCATGGGAGTATGACTCGCATAAACTTTATTTACAAAAAATTTGAATCCTGCTTTATTGTTTTCAGTTGTGACATCAGTCACAAAAACCTGTGATCCATCGTGCCAGTTAATGACTCTGCTTTCTTGTGGGTGATTTCCACTTAATTCGCAGTTTTATCTTTATTTTTAAATGCGCCTAAAACATTTTAGAGGAAAGGGGCAGCTGTCGCGTGCTGGACGTTGTCCCGTCAAATCTCGCGATAGTTGCCAGTTTTGACACTCGGCCCTCCCTCGCGCTCCGGGAATGCTGCCTTGTTTACATTACTGTCACTCGGGTCAGGAGAGCGCTGCCGAGCGGGGCCTAGTGGCGAGTCTGTCCGAAAACACGCACACACGCCGCGGTTTGCCTTACAACACAGGCTCTCCTCCTCCCAAACGAAACCCAGTCAGGCGGCGGTGCCACGCAGGAGAAGAGGTCGACTGCTCAGGAGCGACCTTGGAAAGAAAGGGAAAGTCAATACAAAGACGAGCGCCGCCATAACCACCAGGAGAAACTTTGAGAGTGAAGAAGCGATAGCTTAGCAACAGAGTCCTGACTTCCTGGTAAGAGCCGAGACACCGTTAGCTGACACTGACGGCAAAGCTGTACCATTTCAGCAACAACAGCCACTTTGGAACTGTTTAAAAACCGTTCCCCTCGCATGGCTTTTTTTTAGAGATTTACAGAGACAAGAATTTTGAATTTTTAACGCAAACGCCGCCTTGACATTCACTTGGAAAAAAGTTTCTGCTAAGTTCGCTAGCTCCTCTTAGCTTAGCTTGTTAGCCGACTAGCAAAGTTGCCGCAACCATGAGTTCACACTGTCATCATCTTTAAATGTTTAAATCTTTAATAGTCAGTTTGCAAATGATACTGTAAGCTATTAAGAATAATGTCAAAATCACGACTGCGTCGTAGCGCCTGTCGGCAAGATAAAGAAATGAAGAGGAAAAGGCCAGATAAGTTGGCCTTGTAGTGCCATGCAGAGATGCACTAAATGCAACCCTACGAACTGAAACACCTTAACTTTCAAGTTTGACCACCTTTGTTGACATTTTGTGCTAACATTAACATGAACCAACTGTTTGAAGTGCACATCTTTCCTATATAAATATTGAATTGCGTCTAAATCATTGCTACACTTTGCCACCCTGAATTTAAGGTGGATGTTTTCCTCAAATGCAGCAGAAATCTCATCTTTGGGAGCTGTTCACTTTGTTTGTATCTACTTAGGACCACCACCTTTAATCGTTATAATCAATAATGTAAAAGTCAACCTCTGTGGCTAGTCCAATATGTTTTATACATTCTGCTATGCCCGGGTCCAGGCAGATCTAGTTTGTGAACTTGGATATTTTATTTCCAGTCGGTATTTGGTAGCCTGTAACCCTGAATTAGCCGTTATTGCCTCTTGGTTAACCTGCCACAAACCAGCATTGACTGATCACAGGGAGGTGACTTGGACACGACGTGACTTCTCCTGTCCTTGTGGAAAATATGCAGCATGGAAAAACATTTGGGTGATTGAAATTGTTTTTGAAGTCATATAATTTTGGTCCTAAAGACTTGTAAATTGCAAATGCACAGTTGGATTTTGTTTTTACTGTTGTTTTTTTCCAAATATCAAAATACTTTTTCCTGTCTGCTTGTTTTTTCATGCTGTTTAAAATGTCACAAGCGTTTATTTGAATGAGAACGTTTGGTCGTTTTGAAAAGACAGTTTATTTGAATAAATCCCCCCAAAAAAAGGTGAAGTACGCCTTTGCCTATTACAGTGTGAGTCATGGCTAATTTATGACTCATATTGGCTACTGCAAATCTACCGATTGCACCACAGCTCAGTTTCAATGTGCGTGTTATATTTTAAAAGACTAAACAAATGTAAGCTGGATAGCTTAAAGGGGGCTTAGACCAGGAAGAGGAAGAATCTTGTTGCTACCTTAGGCAGCACTTTGATTCTGTTTAGCCCATCTGGGGGTCACGCGTAGGTGCAACTTTGTTTTTTTTGGGGGGGTTTTTTTGAATGCCATGTGGCTGTCGTTGCCCATCGCAGCCAAATAATTCAGGCTTTCCGCAATCAGATTTGGCTGCGCTGCAGAGAGATGATTCAGGCACGAGTTAGTGGGAGCTGACATACCTTGTTGACCCAATTATTACTCACTTCTCTGTTGCCACACTCGATCAGCGTCAAAGACAACAGGCTGGAGTCTGCCAGCGTCATCCGGTGATGCAGATGAACGCAGGTTGTCTCTGTGAAGTCCAATATCAAGGAGTGTGTCACGAACCGGATGATCGGCAAATGGCTGCCAAATGTTTGCATCAGTCTCGGTGGTGAGGGACTCCTGCCAGTTTGTCCTGCTTTGAGTTTCAGCTGATGGGGTGGATTACTTTGGCAAAACTTTATTGTTCTGGCTTTGGTCGTTGTTTGGATTAAATAGGGGGCTTGAGGGTCGACGAGGAACCGATTGTAACAGGCTGAAAAAGTGTCAGTTTCTAAAAATAGAATGTGAGAGTTTTTTATCAGAAAGGTGTTTTCCCTCAAGAGCTATTTTACCTTGGTGCTGAAGAAAAGTCGCTGCTGCTATTTTTAAAGGAGAGGCACGGATATTAGAAAGGCTTTCCCTGGGATTCTTCTCGGCTCTGACATATTGATCAGAGTCAAACATATGTAAATGCAGCAGGAATCTGTACTGAAACCTGAAAAGCCTTCAGTGGAGTGGAGGAGTGTGTCCCCTCAGCAGTGAAATTTGCCAAACGCTGTTTCCTGCGAGTGTTTTCTGTTTTCAGGCCTGCAGCCAGCCCTTTCACTGGATTAGAGATCAGATGAGACGTTTGTCATCTGACCACTTTAACAGTCATGTTGCCTTTGGGCTCCGTATAGAACAAAAACTGTTCTGTTTTTTTTTTCTCCCCCCCTCTCTGAAAAATGTACTTGAAGCGCGATGCTTCCCGAGGCCATCTTTGAGCTACATTAAGCACTGTCTTTCTCATGTTGTCAGTGACCTTGGCCAAGCATTTTTACAGAATTAAACCTTCCAAAGGTATCGGATGGCCGCTCAGGACACGGGCAGTCTCCCTCCATCACTGGTTCCTTTATTTACAATGAAGAATAAAATAAAAGCAAGCCTGATGGATTCCCCAGAAGAGTTCAGAATCAAGCCTTTTCCTTTTCAGGCTCTGATTGGGGAGAGTTTAAGGTCTGGCTCTCTGCGCAGCTTCGTAATCTCCCCGCGCACACTCAGCCAGTCAATATTTCTTATATCCATCTCCTCTCCGTCTCCTGAAGGGTCACTGATGTATCAAGCGCTCAGATCTCCTCGGAGGATGCCCGGCGGCTCCCCCGTCATGTAAAAAGTTGTTAATTCTGCTGTGGCATCGATGCCTTCGTCTGGAGTGCTCTGGGGGGGGGCAGCCGACTACAAAGACATGCAAACACACAAATGATTGACCTCTGACCCCACCCGTTTGAAGTTGATGAAACAGCAGCGGATAGTTTCCAAGCGAGTGGTTTCAGAGGAAGGTTTTGGCCAAGCTTTTTATTTTATTTTAACAACAGCGGTCAGCTTATCTTCGGCCCCGAAGACGCCTCTTCCTGGAGGAGATGGTGTAAGATTTTTTTTTAATAGTAATTAAGTAAAGCAAATCCATACTGGTTGATCAGATAGATGGAGAAATAAGTAACCTCAGTGAGCCCAAAGTGGTTGTTGGAAATGTCAAACAAAGGCCCACTTACACAGCATAGGGGAGCTTTTGACTGTATTGATCCAATAGTGAGTCCTATTGGATCCAATCCTGGCTTGATTAGAGCACAGAGCATTATCTAATCGATTTATTTCACAGTAGTTTCTTTCTTTTTTTGGTTTTTAGTTTTGTATGTACTGCCGCTAAATGTTATTATCTAAGCTACTTTCTGAAAGAAGCCACCAGTTCAGTTTGAGCTTGGCACGAACTCTGCTGGCATTCCCCTCTCTCTTTTTCTCTCTCTCTCTCTTTCTTTTTTATTGGAGATCACTCTCCAATCGTCCCCTCTCCTTCTCCATCTCTTTTGATTATCCCCATGCAAAAATAGTAATCCCTCAGGATACAAATTCACTTTCGCAGAATAATTACAAGATGCTCTGTGCCACTGTAAACAGCACATCAGTGACAGTGACAGCATCCATTTGTCACGAGATGAGACAAAAGCAGATTCAATTTGCGCTTGTGAACAGAACGAGGGAGGAAATTTATTTTGTGCGTCGCTCGCCGACTGTGCTATAGGCGTTTGTTCCATGCTCGTGGCAAACGAGCCCTAATGCTTCACATGGGATTTGCTGCAGACTGGAGCGAAATTTGTATTAGAGCGTCTTGTTTTGACAGACTGTCTCTTGTATTATTGTGCAGCGGTAACGTCACACCAAAGGCATTTAATCACAGGCTGTAAATCCAAATTTAAGAAAGCGTCTACGGTCGGGCTCTCGAGTCCTCTCGAGACAGGGACAGTTCACAACCCCACGCGCGCGCTGATAATCCAGCCAACACCTGTAAATACACCTAAAACCACATCCAGTCTGCCAGCCCAAGGTGGTCATGTTGGTAGCTTAGCCAAGGGTCTGTTGGGTAACGGTAGCAGTAGTAACAGTCGTCCTCGCTGAAGCTTGAAACAGTTGGGTGTTGGTGCTATTTGCGCTGACGGTAAGTGGAAGCCTCTTCTCAGCAGGAACTAAGCAGACTGGTGCCGTACTGAGACTACACTGGCTCTTTAGGGTCAAGGCTGAGCCCCTTCCCAGCCGAGGCTCATTCTCGCCGCCGTTTGATCGGATGGATAGCAGAATTTGCAGGTATGGGCTTCTGTGATGTTTCATTTCAGTGCCAAATGCACAAGGCCAGCTCTCCAACTCTCCCAACCTGGACTTCTCAGTTTTCTGGACTCTAGCTGTAAACGGTGAGATCATGTTTTCGCTTCATCCGCTGGTTCTCTCTGCGGCAGCCCTCGTCTCAACATGCACCCTGACTCACAGTGGTCTCCACGCTCGCGCCGGTCTCTCGGTCTGGCCTTGGGCTTTGAGGTTTGCGGTCGACACCTGGGGACATGCAGGAAGAAGACGAGTCGTAATGAGAAGGTGCCCTGGGCTGCTGCTGCCCAACCTCCCCTCCAGCTCTTTTGTCTCCCTCCCTTTTGCACTTTCTTGCCATCCATCTCCTCTCCTGTTTATTATCGCCTTTTCTCCTGGACGACTGTACTTGGGAGCCATTTTTGAGTTTTTACTGTTTTTGGCTGCTTCTTCGAACAGTTGCTACTTCTGCAACCGTTTTTTTTTTTTTTTTGCATTTTTAAATATTTGAGCTGAACCCATCTGTACTGTAAGATTTAGGGTTAAAGGCTTGAAACACACACCACAAGAGTACATATAAAGAGCTCTTGGAGATAATAAAGTCAGCCAGTGAATATATGCACTGCTATAAATGCAACCTAGATCTACAGTTCCCTAATGAAAGAGCTGTTGAAACTTTTACAAACCCAATTAATTTTTGCTCACTTTGCCTCCTGTATTTGGCAGCGGCAGCTGGATTACTCTGCTTTATATAAATAACTATGCGCCTTACTTCTCGATGCTGTCGTTATTTATTCTGTATTGTGTTATGGAGGCTTTTCATGGCGCGTCATCAATCCAGAAGTCCCATTGAGCTCGACCGTGGTCGTGGAAAATGTTCAATTAGTTCCTCACAGTCGCTCGTTTGAAAGGTTCCTAGAAACTGATGGTTAATTATAGAGGCTTTTTACGGGGAGTTTAAGCGAATTTAGCAACGTCAAAATCATGGGAAAACTCTTCAAAACGTGTTGATGCTTTGGCAAACTATTTCAAAACAATTGATCATTCAGTGGAAAATGAGTTCATTGCCACTGCTGTCAACATTCCACTTCCCTGCTAGGGAACCAGCCGGCAAATGGTTTTTGCCTCGGAGCATCGAGGGCCCTGGAAGACTGGAGAAGATATACCATCACAACGCTTTTCATAAAATTGCCTCAGAATTTAGCTGTGAACAGACACGTTTCACTACCTCATCCTTTTTCCTGTGAATCTTAGTCATGATCTTGATCATCTGTGATAAAAAGAAGAAGTAACGGCTGAGTAGCAGTTGTGGTAAAAAGCCAAACTGGCCCGTTCTTGTTTTAGAATGAACATTTACATGCGCGACGTCTGTCTTTGCTCCCTCTGCATCTTTGACCAGGAGGTGCTCTGTACCGTGGGCAGGCTGGCAGCCCGGCTCCCTCAGAGCGAGCAGGAAGCTGCAGCAGCGGGGGAGAGGCCTGAACGGCGCTGCTGGCTGCCTCCGTCAGAAGTCCTGCCAAGCCAAGAAGGAGAGACCTTTGCCAGTGCAGAACCGGGGCAGCGAACGTAAAAAAACAAAACAAAAGAACCCGATTTTGCAGATGTCTGAAGGCATGTTTAAGGAGGCAGAGTCGTCTTTCTCCTGCCTATAGATCAATGCTCACCTGAAGGTTTTCCCTCATGTAGAAGGCGAAGGGAGACAAAGAGGGCTAATAAGGCAGCTTTGGGAAGCATAGGAATTCCTGCTAGAGCGTGTGGCAGGAAGATGGCAGAACGCTCGTCTGATTCTGGATCGGCTGGTTGGTTTAGTTTCGCCGCGTTTGAAGTTGGCTGTGTAATACTCCTCCGCTGTGAACGCCTGGTAGGGTTCCAGGCCGACTCCGGCTCGACAGTTTAACAGTGAATATTTAACATTGCGCCACGCTGTGGGGTTTGGCTGTAAACAGCAGTCAGCAAGCAGCAGAAGGCTGCGTGGCGCTGGGCCTTGATTGTGGAGCCCACCTAAAAACAACACACGAGCAGGAAGCACATCTTGAAGTTGGGATTTTAGAAAAAGGCAGATGGCATTGGCTGGTGGTGTCACACTGGAAAAAAGCAAAACACTAGGATCTTCTGATGAAAGCAGCTCCCGCTCGCTTTGAACAGCAAGTCTGTCATGGTTGGTGTCTGCTGCGTGGCTCCGGGTCAAACTGTGATACGCAACTCCTGGAATTTGTGCTTTTTAAGTTTTTCATGTTCAAATGGTCTGAGGGGGAAAAAAGAGCGGTAACAGGAAGTTTCATTAATATTAATATTCTGTGTGAAGGAGGCAGGGAAGACCTATCTAGCCTAGCTGCTTTCAAACCCCGTTGTGGAGCTTTTCTCTCTCTCTCTCTGTTTCTCATGCTGTCTTTCTTCCCTTCTACCTCTCTCCGGTTACTCTCTGGCATTTTCACTCTGAATATTTTTTTCTTTAAGTGACACGCTCTCAATCAGACTTTCAAATATTTTAATGTAAAAGGCCATAATGACATCTTATTATATTGACAGCTTTCCTGCATTTTAACTCCTAATGCACATATATATTTTTTAAATGGAATTAAGAATTTTCTTAAGAGTTTTTTCTTATTTAGGAGACCTCAATCACAATTAATCACAAATTATTTTTATTATTTACATATTACTTGGCCATTGGCACAGTTTGTGTGCTGGAACCAATAATATGAGCCAAACGAGCTGGACTGACGAAGGTTTCATTAAAATGAAAGTTCGTCTAGACCTGCCTGCTGCAGGAGGAACCTGCTGAAATGCTCAGAAGGTGGACTGGCCTTCTCAAAGTCTGCACCCTAACCCATCAGGCAAATGTGGTGGCGTTGGAGTTAGCTTTGCTGCCTCCATCAGCTTGTATTTAGATTCTTGATACCTTATACACTGTGTGTGTGTGTGTGTGTGTGTGTGTGTGGTTGAAAGATGCAGAGTGTGACTTTCATTCACATGAAAGGAGCTCAGCTTTTTCTTTTTATCAGGACTTTGAGATAACATAACGAGGCTCCGTAATGATTTATAGTCCTAATTAGCTGTTACCTGCAGCCATAATTTATGCAAGTGCCTTCATCACATCCAGTGCCGTTATTGGTTTACTGGTAGGATAAATACACTACACTAACAAACTTATTGCTACCAATCAGAAAATGTAGAAGTTTTAAACGTGGGGAGTGGCTTTAGCCGCATAAGGTTCTTCAGTTTGCCCCGTTCCATCCTCTATAGTGTTTTAGAGATGATCGTTTTATATATGAATTCTTCAATAATCTTCCTTAAATCCCAGTTGTCCTTCTGGGCCTGCTCTGAAATGAGATTAAAATGAGTGGGTTTACAGATGTGTGAGGGGATGGTGGAGCAGGTCTGACATCTCTTCTGAACTGAAAAAGGAAATCCCTGCAGGCAGGAAGGCGCTGAAGAGGACGCAGGAGGGCGAGAGGGGAGAGAGGCGTGACCCCTCAGGGGTGACGTTATCCTCCAGTCGTCACCCTCTTACACACACTCTCATTCATACACTGAGGTTGTGTGTCGGTGTGCTGGCTGATGCTGTCGTGCAAAAAAAGGACGAATGCCTGAGAAATGAAATTAGGCCTTGGAATTGGAATTTTCCTTGGCAGCGTGAGTGTAATACGGGTGCACACACACATGCTTGTATTCAGTCTGAGAACAGTGTTTGACCTGGGCTTGAGTAGCGCTGCGCTGGGCTCGGTTAGCTGATTGGCTGTGCGTGTGTACAACCGCCAGCGGGGCCGCCACAGAAGCCACAGTGGGCTGAAACCCAACCAGAGACGCAGCCAAGCCGGGGTTTTGTGGAGCTCTGTTCCCATGGACCCACTGTCGCTGCGCCTGCATCCGTGTGGCTGCCTGTAAACGTTAGCGCCAGAGGCAGCCCGTCCTCATCTCCATTTTCCTCGTTTGGGGCTGAACTGCAGTTATTTTTGGTTTTGGGGAAACCTGTATGCTTTAATTACCGAGAGAGTTCTGTTCTCCCTCCCCCAGCCTCGGCAGAGGTAGATGAGGAGGCCTGAACCCAGAAACGCCCCAGCACGAGCCCTTAGCCTTCGCGTTAGCGCTCGGCTATGTAACAAGACATGCCTGGGAACTGCTCCACTCACAGGTCTAATGTTTTGGACATCTTGTTCCTGTCATTTCCTCTTAGACAAACCTTGATGCTGACGCAGGGCAACCGTTTAAACTGTCCGGGGAGACGAGGAAAGGAAAAACCTGCTTGAAGGAGCTACGAGAGGCTGCTGGTGTGTAACACAGACTATCCACCAGCTGTTTTTTTAATGGGTATTTCATAGTTGAGAAACTTAACTGGAGGAGTTGGATCAGTAACAGTTGCTGCTGTTCACAGGTAAATAATTCTCATTGTTGTAGTTGGGGTAAATAGATGACGCCAGGTCCCAGATGGTTGATGACTTGCACACAAGGTATTGACAAAACTGTAACATTTATTCATTCAACAACCAGATTACACTTGGAAGAAACAATTATAAAACATAATTTTTTACTAGGTAGAGACAATATCTTCTGATTTGATGGAGCATCCAAGCTTCTGTGAACTTTGCGGATTAGTGGTTCACTTGTGTCTTAAACTAAGAAAAAAGCCTTTATTTTAAACAAGTCAACAAAACGAAGTACCCCAAGCTGCGTTGGTTTATCATCCCACAGTCCTCTCTGGGAAAACCTCATAAAGATGTGGAAATGTTTGTTCTCCACATGCTGTTTACATCTGTTGTTCTAAGGATGATCAGTTCGGGGAGGTTTCCCTGGCTAAGTTCCTCCTTTAGAAGTCCCTGCAGCGTCACCTTTACAGATGTTTCCTTCCTCCCGGTCTTCCTGGTGCCCAGCCTGGAACCGGGTAAACGCCTCAGATACACAGCGCTGATAACAGCTACGCTACTTAAAAGTGCACGATATCCTGGAAGAATAAGTGATTACATCAAAAAGGTGAGAATATTCTCCATTAATAACCAACTAACCTGAAATTCTAGGGCCCGAAATCCTTCATGCAGTCTGTAACCTGGAAAATATTTTCATCTTCTACCATCGATATGAGATTAAAAGATTGAAGGTGACAGTGGATGTGTTATGGTGCATTCACACCAGGTGGAACAGAGGACTGGATTTACATTGAGTGTGAACACACCGTTCATTGTTTTTTATGGTGTTTCACTGAGGTGCAGAGACAGATGCTTCATGTTCTCCTCAGTTATTTTACTCCTGTGTCTCCCCATGTTGGCTAGGTTTGTGTTCATCTCCAGGTCGTCAAGCCTCTCTTACTAAAATTATAAGGTTAATATAAGCTCAAAACTCAAGATGTTATAGTCTTACTAATAAAACTAAAAACCATATCATTATGATCAAAATATTGTGTAAAATGGTCCCTTCGAAAAAAACTGAGCGTGACATTCTAATATTTCATGAAAAAAAAAAGAAAACAAAATGATTTAGCCCTCTGGCCGTACAGGCTAACAGAGTCCGAGCCCCATGGTCCACGATGTCACATCCAATCTTGCTGTGCCAGAGGTGATGAAGCTAATTTGGTGGTCAGTAAGTGACGTGGGTAGAAAAAACAAGCTTTTATCGGTCCTCGAGCGTTGGACTGTGTCGTGCACAGCAAGGCCACAGGGCAGTAATGCAAACCTCAACATCTTGTTCATACTATATTGTGAAAATGTTTGTGAAGATGTATGGTCTTAAAGCTGAAGTCAACTGATTAAAACTGGCAAATGCTTTATGAGCTAAATCATTATTCAAAGCACTGTTGACTTTGTTCTTCAGAACGCTCGTTGTAGACCTGATTTATTTTCGCTTTGCTCAAGCAAAAAGTTGGACTTTCTGTTAAGACACAGGGAAGTTAAAAGTGAACTCCTGACACTTGTTGGGTGGTGGAGTAGCTTTTTCCTCTGCTTCGGTGCCAGGAAGGGTAGATCGGTTGGCTCTAGCACAATTCCAGCCTTTCAGTTGGAGCCAAATTCCCAGATTTCGTGAGACTGTGAGCGTTGACCTGAACCGTCTGTATCCCAACAGCAAAGAAAAAAGTTACTCTTCACTCGCAAAGGCATCGATCACTTGCGTGATGAGAAAAAGAAATTGGTACTAGATGGATAAATACATGACCATTTTAAGGTTTCTGGCTGGATGCTGCTCAACTGGCTTATAGGCTGAAGAAAAGTTAGTCCAGGTTTACAACCAAACAACCATGCTAGCTGGCTATAATTGCTTGCACTTGTTATCCACTCGGGTTGAAATGTTTTGTGCATGATGCGGTTTTTCCACAATTACACAGCTTGTAACATCCTTCTGACTATTTTTCACCACAAAAACCTCAAGAACATCCGGCTGCCACACTCACACCGTCACATGGGTCAACCGAAACAGTCCGAGTATATCTTCTGCACCAGCATCAAAATGTACCCATCTGCATAGTTACAGGATTTACTGTAACAAACATGGCAAATGATTTTTAAACAGGTCGAATTAACACATTTTATGGATGTGACCCATAATTAGAGTCTCCGACATCCTAAAGACTCCTGAAGTTACTTTCTGCTTAGGCAGCCAGTGTAAATTAGGTGCTCTTGATTCTCTTTTACATATCATACGTTCGCTTCCTATTTTAACTGAGGTGTGATCGTAACGTGGCATTTTGAAGGGCTGCGAGGAGGTGTGTGTGTGTGTGTGTGTGTGTGTGTGTGTGTGTGTGTGTGTGTGTGTGTGTGTGCGCGTGCGTGCACGTGTGTGAGTGCATGCGCGTGCACAAGCACTGCACAAACCCCCAGGGTCCCCTCTCCTTAACGCCTGGGGTGGTTCTCTCCTTCACACAGCCTGCTCCTTCTCACACTAAGCTGCTTTTTGAGATATCACACAGCTGTGTAAATGTAGCTGCGTCTTTGCATACCTTGCCCACAGTTTTGTCTTCCCTTACACAGGCACTAATTTGTCAATATACATTGTTTATTCTCAGTGATTGACAGGATGAATTGGTTTTACTCAAGAAAAAAAGGGGTGGTTGAAAATGACAGAGAGCCAGTGTGGCTGATGGTGGTTTTTTTTGTTTTGTTTTTTTTTTTGCCTGGAACCATGGCTGTCTGTCACTCTTCTTTTATCATTGAAATTGGAGTTTATCTTCTACAAGCTTGAGTGGAATGTTTTTGTTTTTCAAGTGATTATTAGCATCCTCCTCGGCGGCCGTCTGCATCTGATGAAATGAGCACATCAAAGTGTGCGCTGCGCTAACGAAGCCGTGCGCGCTGGCTGCTTGGCTGGCTGGCTGGCTGCTTGGCTCCTACCTTTTGCTGCAAAGCACCTGCTGAAGTGACAGGCTCGCAACAAAGGGCCCCTTTGCACAAGAGAGTTGTCAGTGCTGTCGTAGCGAGTGGGCAGGACAATGGAGCGGAGAGGTGGCCTGGGCCATTAGTCACGTGCCAACTCGTGTCCAAAACGCACAAAAGCCGTAGAGCGCATGAGAGCACAATAGGGGGAACGAAGGAAGGAAAACAGAAAAGGAAGGAGAGCGGCTGACACCTGCATGTGCTTGAGTTCTTTTATCAGTGGTAGGTATCTTTACCATCTACTGTATAGCGGCTTAAAATGGGAAAAGGAAAACAGTGATAGGAGGGGGACACACATTTGCAGGTGTGGGTCTTCAAGCTGAAATGTACACAAACAGAGACAGAAAAAAGCTGATTAATAGAGGAAAAGAATGGTAGATGAGTGGACTTACTGGGACCTTGGTGGCCTCCATATTTCCATCTCATGGCTGTGCTTCCTCCTAGGTGCAGATCTGACTTGTGGATAGATGTCCCACAACATGCCAGGAATAATAAGAATCTCTAGGAGACTTTTGACTGCATGTTCCCCACTAAGTTCTGATTGACATGCTGACTCATGTGTCCGAAAAATGCGACTGGGTTGGATGTCTGGAACAGATTTTTCTTTGATTCAGCCAGTGTGCCATATGTGTTCAGGACAAAATGTCTGGCCAGGCTGTGAGCAAACAGGAAGGTTCCTTCTAGTTTTCACATGAATAATAAAAGTCATGCAGAAGGCTCCTCCATGGCTCTGTGTCACTAACAGTAGCTGGGTCACCTGTAAAATTTTATAATTCCCATTGAACAATCCAGGTGGAATATGTTTCCAAGATCTAGTCACCTTGGTAACATATTCCATCTCTGGAGACAAAGTATAATGCGTTTTTTCTGTGTTTCAGAGGATAGAACTGGGTCCAGGCCGAGCAGTGTTAACTTGATTCGAACTGCTGTAAAAGACACTCGCCATAGTTTTGCGGAGGCTGGACCTTTTTTCCTGTTGAGAAATGAATCCCATTAGATGTCAGTTCAGTTGTTTGTGTTTCTGACATCTTGTGATATCAACTTTGCGCTTTTGTCGCCAGATTTGAGAAAGAAGAAAAAGTTTTGATGACTTGACTCTACCGCGTATTTGGCTGGCTTTGCAAAACCAGTTTTCAAAGCGTCCTGCCCGCGTCCTTGTGTTGTTTTTTTTTTTTTTCTCGATTGAAAGACAATAAGGCGTCCTCTCTTTCATTCCATTCTTGCTCCTCTTTTCTTTCTGGCGTTCTTCTGGCCCGCTGAAGACGAGCGCTCACACATTAGACTAATGATTTTGAATAGTAATTAAAATGAATTGAAGCGTCTAGAGCTTCTGTAGTCTCAGGACCCCTCCATCATTAGTGTTTCTCTTCCGTTCTCTCCCCTTTTTTCTCTCTTTGTATCATCAGTTATAGTCAAGCAGGGGTTTCAGAGGAGGCCTGGGGTGGCCTTTCATGAACACAGACTCAAAAGACTTCTCCACTTCTTGTAATCATGGACACTACTCTTTTAGCACTTTGACTGTCGTCTTCTGGCTCCTCAAAGGTGCCTTTGATTCCCTCACATCCCACACCCGGGCTGGATGGTGTCACATTATATTTTCCCCTCTTTCTTTTTAACCCCCCTTCACAACTTCTTTTTTGTCTTGGTCATTCTCTTTTCAGATCCACCCTCT